>JANTPZ010150357.1:0-23792 GCA_025593235.1 Vachellia pachyceras
CAATATTCGGAAAACATCCACAAATCCACAAGTATACAGACGGGTCTTCTAATTAATGAATTTGTACATCGTATATTGAATTTAGAGAACACACAAATCCAACGTAAACGCTATGGATTATGCTCAGATACACCTCGATTTATGCACCAACTACATCCAAGTTTTCCAGTCCTGTTGGATTATTGAAATGATCCGGCGTTATTCCTCCACCAACATTAATCCCCTCCAAAAGGGCGATGTTCATTTGGTACACATATAGGTTTCTTCTGCTTGGTATATATCTACAAGTGTCGAGCTACAACTTCAGACCTTACCAAGTCAAGCTCAAACTTCGCCAAAGAGCGGCTTTCCGGCATTCATGCGGTTGAAAAGATTGAGCAATCAAGACTTAGCTTCAAGAATAATGGAGGAGAATGGAGCTACACTGTAGCTTTTTCCTAAGCCTGGGACACCATCGGGGACAAAGTCATCCGGAGAATTAAGATTAGTGTCCACCTGCTTGTAGCAAGCCAGAACTCTCATTAAAACCACAGAACGGAAAAGTAATTTTTCTTACAGATGCAGTGAATGATCATTGTTTAGGACTTGATTGATGGCAGTGAACAACAAACTTCTGCTCAATTCATTTTCAAACTAAAATGACCCCCATGGAATTTTAAGCTCTCAGTGGTGTGAAAAAATGCGTACTAGCACATAAAGACGATCCTTGGTTCAATCTCATGTTAAGAACCAAACCAAAAGTTTACTTCAAATTTATGTGTTTGAAAAGACCAAACCAAATTAAACCATTATAAGTTATAAAAACATTGATTTCTGGATTTCATTAGATCGTTTTAACACAAGCTTTGGGTTCTGTTCCCCTCTTATTCCATCAGTTCACATTCAATTGACTGCAATCTCCTATTGTACTTTTCTCTGTCATCTTGCCAAACCTCAAAGGGCAGCCATTGCCCAGTGGATGATAATTTTAATAACTGGGGTAGCGCTTCTGGGAATTACAGGTGAAAGAAACTAAATTCGGATTCATGCCAAAAGGAGGAAGAACTAACCACAGGAAACCAGCTCCTCTTTGTTGGGGCAGGAGGCAACATGACTTCAACAAAAAAGTCATGTGCATTAAATGCCAGATACATGTCTCTGCCACCTTTGTCATGAAGCCTGCATCACAGGCAAGTCATCGTAAGCACTTCTGACAACGAAATGACGAAGTCACAGGTAAAGTCATCGAAGAAAAATGTTGATTTTGCCAGTGATAAGGCCAACCAAATCTCTGCCTGTTGTTAGCATCTTGAGATCCACCAGTAGTACAACTTCAATCACATATCAATCAACTAAGATGTCTTGTTTGCAATGACATAAATGTCAATATTGCAGCAGACATCCGTTTTGGGAAAGTTAGTTTTCTCATGAAAATTTGATAAGGAAATCTAGAAACCATTTAAAAAAGTTGCACATATGAGACTGGGACAGTCTGAAGTCTATGAAATTATTGCGGGTTGAATCATTACAATCTCGAAAATATATTGGTTTTAGTGGCTGTAGAAAATAACTAATATGATCCCTAGCACCAACTTTGGCATTGTCTATTGATAGAATGTTGTTCTGTTAAATCCTGTTGGGTTCATGGAACCATGAATGACTAATAATAATAATAATAATAATAATGGACAGAAAGCTATTGTGCCGTCACCTCAAGTTATGTTACAAACAGATCTCTATGATCAAATAGTGCAAATAATGCCCACAGAAGCCATTAGAAAATGAGAAATGATACTTCAATTTCAATTCCCACTATACCAAATGATAAGATTCTTACGTAAATGCAAGAAATTTGCTGTCAGGATTGTCCCAATTGTCTTCATGCCATGTTATATCATGCTGCATAAATAATGATTGCTCCATGAAAACAATTAGCAACATGGATTTGCATCCACATTTATGGTTACTTCACTAAAATGTAAAGCAAGAGATTACCTTGCCAAGGAAATTGTCATGACTGAATACATTATGCCCACGCCGGAGTTTTATAATGTTTGAGAAAAACCTGAAGTGATCACTCTTCCGTGCTTCCAACTATGGAGCATACAGACCATGATACTAAGAAATATCTCAGGAAATCTGTGAACATGAAAGTATACCTGTTATAACCTTACCTGTCCCCAGAGGAAATGGTTAATGGTTGTATCATGCCCATAGCTATTGTTATTTCCATATCGAGTATGACCGTACTCATCTCCCATTAGCATCATTGGTGTGCCCTGGTCATTTATTACAATACTGAAGTCACTGGTCTAGTTCAACCAGCAGCAGAATGTATACAAATGACATCATGAAGCTGCACCTTCTATATTCTTTTATAATAAAAAAAGCAAATAAAAATGATAGACAGTATAACATAGTAAACTCAATACAAACCGCAGGTTTTTTTTCTCTCAAAAAAAAGGTGTAGTCAACTGGTGAAACAAATTTCAGTAGTTGAGTAAAAAACCAAACAAATTTATGTTCCGACAAAATATAGAAAGCATGCAATAGTGCTTTGCAAAGATACCTGAGATATCAACAACGCTAAATGGAAATTTTTCATTTGTCGTGTTCGTAAAGCCTTTATAGTAGCGTTGTCAGTTTCCCCTGTAATATATATACACACAGATAATTCAAATAGTTTAGTTCAAAGTTAATTCAATTATTTGATTGAAAACATTACAACCCTTGGTAAAGGTGACCTAAGAACTATATGCGGTTTGTCAACATCCTGAATTTTTGATAAAAGGTTCAGGTTACAAGGTCCACACTGACAGAAGGAAGGTGGTATCCATGGCCTATTTTTCAGATTCATCTCTTATCTCCTTAAATACCCCACCCCCCCCACCCCCAAAAAAAACACACACACACAGAAATGTATATATAACTTCGGCTAACAACAAAAGTGCTCCAGAAGTGGCTAGCAATGGCTCTAACAAGGTTGCTTTCTAAAGGTCATCAATGCTGCAATAAAAAACTCAAACTACATACAAAGTTTCACTTTTATAGCATTTTCTTGGAGGGGGTTATCATATCAAATCACTTTTGTAGAAATTTTTTCTAGGTGATCGATGATTCAAGTGGTATGAATAACATCATCAGATAATGTTAGGAAAAGCTGACATATAAAACTTGTGAGTACATTGTAGGAGGAAAGTGGATTTCTATCTTCCGCAATAACTATGCATTTCCCCCTGATATTCAGATCTTTAAGCTTTGAATATATTTACACATTGATAAGTGTTTTGGAAAAAACGAGCGTCTAAAAATGCATCGGGTACTGCTAAACAAAGAATAGGATTACACAGAACAGATAAAGCATTAAAATTTGGACCTTACCTTCAAAACCACAATTCCAGCTAAAGTTATCATTGCTCCCATCATTTCCACCTTCCCCATTGGCTTCATTGTGCTAAAAACCAATAATCAAGTCAAGGAGATATTAAATTCTGGTGATCAATGGCAAACTGGACAGCAGAATTAAGTACCTTGAAATTGTATGAAACAAGATCACGCAAGGTGAAGCCATCATGAGCAATAACAAAATTAATACTGTGATAAGGCTTGCGTTTGTTCACCTGTAAAATGAATGAATGAAAACAAACAAAACTGTTGCCATAGAACTATCTGTCTGATTATCACAATACAGAACTACAAAAAAATTGGAAAGTGAAATTCAGCCATTACAAATTTTAAAAATCATACATTTTTGGTGTATATTGTAAATGGAGAATATTGTGAACTCATTCTACATAGCATTCTAGCACCATAGATCAACATGTCCAGAGTCCAAGAAACAAAGGCAACGATTAAACCAATAGAAATATCATGCACAAATGCAATAAATAATGATGCTCACTCTGTAAAGGTCAGAAGATCCAGCAACACGAGTTGCAAAGCTCCCCTTCATACCAGAGTCACCCTAGATTATATTTTGGGGAAAAGACAACGAATCAGAAAGTCATGTATCATGCCCCTCTCAACAGGTCCAAAAGAGCTCACAATATCCAGCAGAGCAACGTGACAGATGTTATGGCAAGCTACTATTTGCAAATAATGCTGTCTTTACCAACTAAAAGAATACGCAAGTTCTTCCTCTTAGAATTACCTTGATAAATCTTCGTACCTCATCACGATATTTCCCATTCCATTCTGCCCACCTTTATCAAAGATGAAGGTTAAATAACCAGGAAGACATTATATCCATAAAAAAATTAATATGCTTTTCCTCTTTAAAACTCATTTCGAGAAAAGGCATGAGATCCATCTCAGACATTATTCTATTCAAACTATTGCTTCCATTTTAATAAAAACCTATAGATGCAATTTAGAAGTAGAACAGAATATGCATGGCATTGATGAATTTGATAAGTCTTTAATTCAAATTGAAGCTTTCATGGAGTACATGGGTGTGAAGTTGGCGACGTTAACCATAATGGTTCAGGAGGCGAGATTAGAGCAATATCAAGGACAACCAATTGATACTTAGTAGAACATAAAAGGGTCTCGCATCGATATATCTCCTATTTCTACCAATCTCCTAACTAACTAACCTCCTTAACTACAATTAAAGCCCATTAACAATGCGTAGCACAATGAATGCATTCAATGTTACAGTTCAAATTAGTGACTGACTTCTATAGAAGTCTTTTAAGTCCCTAAATATGTTTTTTTAATTGTGCAGTGATATAATCATATTAAATTAAATAAACATAAACAAGAGATTGAACAAGAAGTACCGATCCCAATTTGGGAAACTTCCAACAAGATAGAGACCTCCACAGTCCCAAGGTTCCGCAATAATTTTACATCTTGACAAAATTGCATCTTTGGCAATAGCCTGGACAAATAGTGATAAGATCAGTATACTTAACAAATAATTTACATACCTAAGATGTTTAACAACTCAAAGATGGTTAATCGTGTTCCAAATTCCTATTTTCAAAAGTATGAAGATCCTATGAAGTTTCGCTTGATTGTGTGCACATATGTGCCTTGACATTCAAGTGATTGCACACAAAGATAAAAGAGGGCAGCAAAATTTTTACGTTTTGTCCTCAAACGGCTAAAACTCCATAGGAAGAGATTATAGAAGCATTATTGTTCAAAATCATTTTGCTGAGGGAAAGAATATCTTAATCACTATAAATCTCCACACACTATGTTCTACAATGCGACACCACAGCAAATTTTTTGCAGCAAAGCATGCTGTGCAAATTAATATTTACCTTGATAAGTTGGGGAGCAGTAAGGGAGAACCATCAATTCCACGACAAAGGACACTGGCAAGGTCAAATCGAAACCCATCTACGTGATATTCAGTCACCCTACAATAATATGAAATAATGTTAATCAGTACGCATAATCGTATTGATGTGAATAAGCTAATCAACTCTAAAACCAAAAAGTAATGCTACATAACTCACAAAGTAGCCATAGTGCTTTCCAAAGAATTTAGAGTTTCTCAAGTTATACAAGGCTATTATGTAATTGTTTAGTAATTTTTACACCCTTGCTAAAGACCACTTATTTCACATGTTAACAGTAACAGAAGTAAAGCTAGGCTGTCAAACATGATTGGATCCCGAAGATGACTAAGAAACTAAAAAAAACTATACAAAAATAGGGTAGATAAGATAATTTTAAGCCTTATGAGTATCTAAAACTAAATGTTCGGGAGATCAGAATTGAAGATCTCCTTGATATTTCTGATTCATTTGATCAAATATACATACAGGGAAGGCCAATAACGGTGGCCAGAAAAATGGCGATTACAATCATCAATCAAATCCCTAATTATATTCAAAGTTAAATAATTAATATTGCTCCTAATAAAAACACTAATATTACTCCTAATATTCTACTGAGTCTTCCAAACTCCCCCTCAAGTTGGAGCATAGATATCAATCATGTCCAACTTGATAGTGAAGTACTCGAACTTATCTCGAGGAAGCCCTTTTGTGAGGATATCTGTTGTTTGCTTTTTCGAGGGAATATATTTGAGTTCAATTATCCCACCATCAATTTTTCCCTTATAAAGTACTTGTCTATCTCCACATGCTTCATTGGATCATGTTGCACCGGATTGTGGGAGATATTAATTGCAACCATATTATCTGAGTAGAGCTTGATTGGCAGCTTCATTATCATTTTCAATACTTCAAGTACTTATTTCACCCAAATACCTTCACAAATCCTAAGAGCTATAGCCCTGAATTCTGCTTCAGCACTACTTCTAGCAAGTACACTCTGTTTTTTATCCTCCAGGTGACCAAATTACCCCAAACAAAGGTGAAGTACCCTGAAGTAGACTTTCAATCATCTCGGTCACCTGCCTAATATGCATATGTAAATAGTTCTACATTTATCTGATCTGACTTCTTGAATAGGAGGTCACGTCCTGGTGAGCCCTTCAAGTACCTAAGTATTCTATATACCTCATTTAGATGTTTCTGCTTTGGGTCATGGGAGCATTGACTTACCACACTAACTGCAAATGCAATGTCAGGTCAAGAGTGTGACAAATAAATCAATTTCTCTACCATTTGCTGATATCTCCTATGTCAACTGGCTTTCCTAGATTTTCATCATCTCCAATTTTATTAACTCTTATAAAAACGATGCTAGGTCTGCAACACAACATACCTATCTCTTTGAGTAGATATAGACATACATCCTTTGAGACATGTGGATTCCCTTTTTTGATCTGGCTGCTTCCATTCCGAGGAAATATTTCATCCCCCCTAGGTCTTTAACCTAAAAGCTATGGTTCAATGCTCCTTTAACACGATCTATCTCTGCTGGGTCGTCACAAGTGAGAACAATATCATCCATATATACTGCAAGTATTACTATTATTCCATTTTGATGTCTGAAGAACAAAGTGTGATCACTTTGCCCACCTGTAAGAAGCTTAAAGAGGCGCTCCTTTTCAATTTTTTTTTTCTTGTTAGTGGTTACATGAGATGCGCAACACTGATCTACTTAACTGATCAAATCCAATTCCAGTCACAAACAAGTTTTTTCAAGATAATAAGTGCTTACTGATGGGTACCTTGTTTTACGTCCCATAACTTAGTTTTTATGTCAAATATTTGAGGAGCATTTTCTCCATCACTGTATGCTTCTCTCACTACCTCTCATATGTCACGGGCAAAAGGCAAATACATGACCATTGCATTGACTAACCAGGAGACCATCACGTTTTTGGATCTCTAGACCTTCAGCGCCTTAACATCGAACGATGGAGGAGGAGTTGTCTCGCCGATGAGGTACTCCAGCTTGCCTCAACCATCAAGGGTGAGCCGTATGGATTAGGCCCAATCCCTGTAGTTGTTGCAGGATAGCTTCTCGGCCACACTGAGCATTGTCGAACTTCAAGTCCAGCGGCGGCAAGGCATGATGCACCAATGTTGGAGGAACCCCGGTCATCGATGGAGTCGCGATGGTGTGCGACTCAGGCCAAGGGCTCGACCCCTTATCACTATCGGAAGAATGATTCATCGGCATCTCCATCTCGTCGTCTTCCCAATGTTTTGACACCATGAAGATCGACAAAAGAAGAGTATGCAATGTAATTCTTCCTTGATATTTCTTATTCATTCAATGAAATATATACAAAGGGAAGGCCAACAACGGTGGCCGAAAAAATGGTGATTACAATCATCAATCAAATCCCTAATTATATTCACAGTTAAATCACTAATATTGCTCCTAATCAAATCACTAATATTACTCATAATATTCCGCTGAGTCATCTACAAGAATATCATAAATTCTAAGTTAATGCGGATATAATGACAAGAAGGATCTGGAGTTATATGAATTCCATGAGATGAATAAAGATATGTCATTGGCAACCATATTGATAATGGATTCAATCCAAGCCATTCATACCAGTGTCTAAGGCTGTCAAGAATGAGCTCCATGACCACGGGATGGTTACAATTCAATGAATTTCCTGCAGAGAAACAATTACTTCAAAGTTCAAAGGAGAGAACTTCATATATTGACATCAGTGAACTGAATTTTTGTTAGATCAAAAGAGTGCTTGTAAATATATTCTTAACAGTGTATAAACAAAGTCTACAACCACATGTTCTATCATAGAATACATCAATTTACATAAAGGATTTGGTGGATTGTTTCATAAAAATTACAAAAGCAAGTCACTCCTAAACTTCAAAGTATTTTTCATTTCAAATTTAGAATTCCATATTAAGACAAACTTTTTATATCTATATGTCTGTTGTGTTCCAGAATAGGCTGAAAAAAAGAATATATTATTGACCCTATGAACATCAAAGAAAGAATTAGTCCAATTTGGTGGGCATCATTATATCATGTTGCATTTTGCATTGATGTCTAACAATCTAGCAGAGTTTACTTTATATTGTTGTTCCTTGTAAGAAACCATTTACAAGGTAGGGACCTCAGTCCCCCATCAGACTCATAGAACACGAGTACAGGATTTGTATGGATAGACCTTGAGTTCATGGCTTGATGACTAAGAACTTCAGAATGGTTAAATAGATTGTACATTAACTTGAACAAAGCTGTAAAGATAACATCTTGAAGACAAACAAAATACAAAATGCTGAATTACCACAACCCGAGAAGTTCAGCAATTGCCCATCCTTGTCCAGCATGTAATAAACCTGTAAATACATTAGTTAATATGTCAAGAGAAAATAAAGATGGTTCAAATACAGGAAGATCAAATTTCTTTCCAAGGATCAATACAACGAGGGCAATCATGGACTATTGGACTTGTCTAGATGGGCAACTTCTTGGACCAGAAACTCACATGGAAACTAAAATGAATATTAAGTTCCAAGACAAACTACTCTATAGTTTATACAAATATATCCAAAACATGTGGTAAAAATAAAAAATGTAGATGCCATACTCAGACAACCACAGAAATTCAAGTCAAATATCACCTTATTATCTATTCCACGAAATGAAGTAGTATATGGGTTTGCATCATCAGCCTCATTAGTGTGATTGTAGACAACATCCAGAATAACCTGTGTATAAATAAATTCCATTGTTAGTTAAACGCCAAAATATAACGTGTGTTCCGACTCCTAACTTGAAGTTTGAGTGCTCAAGTCACCTCTATGCCAGCACAGTGTAAAGCTTTAACCATTTGCTTGAATTCCCAGGAAGCTTTAACTGGTCCTCCGCCACCACTAGCATAGCGACTCATTGGCGCAAAGAAATTTATTGTTGAATAACCCCATGTATTGATCTTGGTAAAAATATAATGAAAAAAACTAAATTTCAGTACATTTAAGGACATTTAACAAGTCTGTATTACATATACTGTCATCTTCAATTAGCAAAGCCACATAACATAATACATCAGAAATGTCTGCTTAACTTTCCATGTATTAATTGCTATAGTGAAAAGAGAAATAAATAACGGTATTAGAATTATTCATCCTTTAAATGACCAGTGCGAATTTCATAAACATATAATGCAACATAATTGGCCTAGTAACCAAATGAAATTGAATTGTACATAATGACACGTTTGGTATAAGAACAACATACATACAAAACAAGGAGCTATTATGGGACACCTTATAACACAGTAAATTATAATACGTTTGGTATAAGAAAAACATACATACAAAACAAGGAGCTATTATGGGACACCTTATAACACAGTAAATTATAATACTTCTCCAACTTACCAAGTGATCTCTTGGGTTTGGACGCCTCTGAAATTCCATCTCATCAAACTCAAACACAGGTAGCAGCTCCACTGCATTGATACCGAGCTCCAGAAGGTGTGGGATCTTTCAAGTAAGTAATAAAATAAATGAAAATAAGAAAAATAAAAGACTTGACTTAAACAAGTCAAAGAACGTCAGAACTATAAGTTTGATTTCTAAATTCTGAGCAATAGAGATGGCAGGCTTTTGAACTAGTAATGGTAAGAGAATAATAAAGGAATTTTGCCTACCTGCAGAAATAGATAACTAACAGTCAAAAGTCCATGCCCTCTTCCTTCTTAAAGCTTATAAGGGATTAAATTCAATCACCAAATAAAAAGTAGAATTGTAGAAATACAGGGTGTTGAGGTTTATATGCCTTCTGAATCTTTTTCTTTCCTTCCTCTTTTTTTTTCTTTTCTATTTTTCAATTTTGTTGCCAAATGTTAGTTGGTAGCTCTGAGATATCTAAAATCAAATTTGCAATCATCTTTCTCCCGCACAAACAAAGTATAAAACTAAAGAGGTGTGTGTTAGGATTACTTTTGGTAACATAGGGAAAACATGAAATAGGGGAACATGCTTTTCTAGTCTTTCACTGGACTTACCATTTGGGAGAAAGAAATAGAAAATAGGGTGGCTATAGTATGGCTATGGTCAAAACCTATAGGTTGGGGATTGTGAGGGTCATAATTTAGGCCTATAAATCTTCCATTTGATTTAGAAGAAGGAGCAGAGATTGAGTTTGAAGTGAAAAGGCTAAGAGCTGAGGCCTTTGGAGGGAGAGTGCCAATCCTCTCGAAAGATTGGCAGAGTTTGAGAGTTGTTTATGTTTTATTGTGAGAGTAGAGTGTGTGTGTCTGTAGTTTGTCGATTACATTGTGTCTGTAACTGTTTTCCCCGTGTCAGTATACCAGTGTGATCTTTCAGTGTAATGAAGTCTTAGTTCTCTTATTATAGATTGTGTGTAAATCTGTTTTTGTACCTCTGGGCTACAACAGTGTGCAAATCCAAAGAGTAACCACTGAAATATTGTATACAACCTCCTACTTTATCCACCATAATGATACCATAATTAGGTGAAGAAGAGAGGCTTTATATATTTATGTAAGGCCCAAAAAAACTGTCACCATCAACAGCAAGAATACTGTCTCTGAAGTAAGTACGAACTAAAAGGTTCGAAAGCTTTTATATGATCTATCCAACATATTAAACACAAGGCTATTGCATTATGTCATTTGATAGAGCAAAATTTGCAACGTTCTAGTCTTTTCAGAATGCTTTGTACAACAATTAAACAAAAATCCCATTTCATTGATATAAAAATCAAGAGGTTTCTTTTCAAGTTGGTTAAGTTGTCTTCCTTCAAACATTTAGACAGTATTTGTTGGCTAAACAAGGGTTTGGAAACCTTTCTCCTCACTTCTTTAGCCCATAAAAAATTGTTTGAAGAGTAGGACCAGTTTCTCATGAATAGGAGCTACCAACTCCATACAAGTCATACACATTCAATATTCACTTATCTCTCTAACAGAAACTATATCCTAGCTTCCATGTTTCAGTCTAAGTTTCATTCTTGGGCTATTCAGTTTCTACCACAGGTATTGAAGAAAATTTCAGAGGCCACACACTAGAATATGAAATTGACTTATTACAAAAGAATGATTATTACCTTTTCAATAACACCAAGATAGCTGCCACGAATGTCATGATCCAACTCACTAGATTCATCAATTGTAAATGCACGAACATTCATTTCATATATAACAAGATCTTTCTGCAAGAGCAGACAGCCGAACATACAAATATGGAGTCAGATTATTAGTCAAACTACACAAATGAAAATCAGTTGACTCCAACCATAAAAGCATACTGAAAGCCAGAAAGGCAGAATGTGATAGAAGTAGATGTATCTGCCACAACACTCAAGAAACACACTATTGTGAAGCCTTAATATAAGGGGAATTTCACGATAATTACCATTTATGATCTAACATATATAATCAGGAAGATAGAACTGTCACACCTTATCCTGCAGCCTAGACAAGAGAAAAAGGGGAGAGTAGCACTGCTGATAGGACCAAACTGAAGAAACAGGAAGACAATAGTACAAAAAGGAGAAGCCATGATGGAATGGGAGAATGATCGAGAGATTAGTTAGAAGGAAGTGTTTAAAGCAAGAAACTGATGAAAGGAAGAGAACTTTGGCAAGGGAAATCTTGGCAGAAAGTACGCTTCTCAAAAGCCAATTCTTATCTTTGTGCTCTATGGTTGTATTTAACTACAGTTTTCATGTTTATCTCTGTGCTGCAGTGACTTTGTATGAGGGGTGTTGCAACTCTTGATTCTCAAGAATTAACTGTTATTTAGCAAGGGCATCCATATCAGTTGCTTTTGGTATTCCTATCAAAACTCTGTCTCAGTTGGGGTGAAGTAACTAGTTTTGTTAAAGGCCGTAAATACATTTCAGAATCAGTTCTAATAATCTGTCTACATTCTCTTATATAGTTTTCAGAAGGTATAAGAAGTTTCCTGTCACAGGAAAACTACCTCAGGAATATTTGGAAGCTTGTAGTTTTCCCCCCAGTCAAAAGGCAAGCTGTCAAAATCAAATGTGCCGAGAAACTTAGACAACTTCATGCCAATGTCCCCAAAATATCGCCGACCATCAATTAGCTTTGCATAAGGATCAACAAGCACAATGCTGCTGTCAAATCGATGCCCTTTACCCCAGTCTTGAGGACCATCAATACGATAACCATAGAGAACATTACTCCGTGGAAGATCCTGTGAATTAAAGTGGAAAAACTTGTTAAAACACTACTGTCTTTTAGTAGATAATCTAAGCAATAAAAAATTTAAATAGAATGGAAGGGGAAAATGAAGAGAGACACACACAGATTAAACATTCGGAAGCCAAGAAAAACAATTGTAAGTTGTAACAGATAACAGAAACAGTTTGAGCTATATTTGCACCAGATGACTTCACTGCTACAATATAAGCATATACAATACAAACATAAATCGATTTCAAAATTGTTCCAACACAGGTTAGTTTAATATTATAGCAGCAAGATTCTCGTGAAAAACCAAAGATGGAAGCATCAAATATACTTAATTAGGCAAATTGTACTATAAACCTATAAAAGATGGAAGCATCAAATATACTTAATTCTCGTGAAAAACCTATAAACATTTTTTAAAAAACATCTTTTAATAATCACAAATTGTCAAAAAAACCATAAAAGTTCACAAATTCAAGATCAACTAGGTTAACTGCCCTCGGAAAAAAAAAAGCAAATTCACCAAGTGCCTAATGAGTGTATTGAAAAATGTTTTCGTCTCTCAATAATGTATCTCCTCCTTTATGAAAATTCTCATCCACACAGTTAATGTCGACAAGTTTCCAATAAAAATCAGGCAAGGTCAACAAGTGCATCGTATCTGTTATAGAAACTTTCACCTGCATAGAAATATAGTACAACTGAATCAGACTTGAAAAATCTATTCAAATTACATGGAAAAATTCCAATTAACATAGCGCATCATCACTTAGGTAATAAGGGCAACCAATCCACCATGAAAATTCAAATAGTATGCTATGTGCTTCTGTTGATCAATGTAAATAGTTTTATTGCAGAGCAGCATACATTGAATAAAGTTCATATTTGTCTGTCCAATGAGCACATCAGATACAAATTTTTTACAAAGGATATATAAAATTTATGAAGATGCAAAAAATCCTTTCTTTTCACTTTCCAATTTGGAATTCCAGTAAAATATTCACACAGGTTTTGGATTTAAGTTAAAGAACAAGTGAGAAGGATGCAATTTACTAAAGTCCAAGGCAGACAGAAGTTTAGGCAATCTAACAGCAGGGGTACCTCGATACATATGTGCCAAATGTCCCCTGTTTTGTTCAAATGTGGATCCAAAGCCAGCTCTTTCATGCTACCATCCAGTGTGCCACTACTTCCCCTGTAGAATTTGTACCAACAAAAGAACAATAAGCAAAACTAAAGGCGAACAGAAAGGTGGACGGATATATAAACCCAGAATATGGGGGGTGGAGCAAAGTCAAATCAGAAATAAGGGTAAAGTTTTGCTGCACGTGAGTGCAGGCAGTATTACATTCAATAAAGCATCGCTTGCAAGATAGAGGCCGTTCATGCGCAAAAAGTCAAAAATAAATAAAGACAAGCAGATTCACCTCTCATTTTCAGGAAGGACTAAGCAAAGTGTTACAGAAGTGGCATGCTGAGAAAAAATAGAAAAATTTATTCCATTTTCAACTTCTGATACACCCAATGGAAATGCCTGACCAGGGAAAATCTTCCATGACGGTCTGGACTTTTGCACTTCAGAATCCTCTTCCTGCAATTGCAATAAGATATTATATGGATTGCTCTAATTAAACACCTGACTTGAAAAACAATAAGGTAATTGAAAAGGATAGAAAGATGTAGCCATAGGCAAGAATGTTACAGAACACTAGAACAGTATTACCTTTTAGAGTTATAAATTACAGATATGCTACACATGATGATGTATTGAATTTATATCCTATTAGAAAATCTAGAAACTCAGACAAGGAAAAGCTCATGATAGAAAAAACTCGACTAGTAAAGGCATCTTAAGTTGTTGTTTTTGGAAGAAAAACAGCCATAGTCAAAGGGAATATCATAATTGCCAATCATACAAACAAAGTTAACCAGTTCAAGGGAATAATATAACACCAACAACATAAGCAGACTACGCAAGCTCCTGGGTAAAGAAAGACCCTATCACTATCACCAACTTTCTTCTTTAAATACGCAAACCACTATTCACGATTGTAAGCAAATATTGCTTATCATACATATTGAATGTAACAGCACATCTATCCTCAGTTATCATAACAATTATTCCTAAGTTCCTTCGTGCGTGGAGCCAAGTCCAAAATCTTGGAAAGGAATGGGTCAGCAGTTCTTGAGATAGAGTGATCTTTCTTCCCTTTTTTGAGCGAAAGAGATAGTAATTTTTTTAGGGAGGAGAGGTGATAATAATTTATTGCAACATTTTCTTTCACCTTTAATTGTTTTTCCATAACTTTGAAGGTCAGATATTCATACTAGCTTACCAGGAAAAATCGGATTAAAATTCAAATTTAACAATTTGGTTCCACCAGCCCTGTTTTGTTGCTTTTATGTGGACGAGCAAGCATATAAGCTAAGCTGCATTAATTAGTTCCTATGAAAATTTCTTTGCAGTAACTACTCCGCTTGATCTACGATCATCTTTGTTATAATAAGGATCATAGTTTATGTCCCCAAACTTTAGAAATTAGCAAGTGCATTACTAAACACCGCACAGATTGTATAGATACCTCAAGTATGCCTTCCTGAGCACGACGACCATAAACATTAGTTGTACTATCCTTCGCACCGTCCCTTGTCTAACCTATGCAAAAACTGTAATCAAAATTTACAATCGTGCTGATAGGTATCTCGAGTGTCTTAGTGCATGGCGATGACATACCATACTAAGAATTCTATGCCCAGTGTTTGATTTCCTTCCCGATGATTGCCTGCTTAAGTTCAGCCTGGCAAGATTAAGACGAGTGAGAATCTGATAAGGTAACGAAAACTTTTTTAATCTTGTAAATACGTCAAAAAAGAACACGACACTTATAACCAGCATAACAACCGACAAAATCATCTACATAGCAAGAGGAACCACTTGCACTCACACTCAATCAATCGGATTGGCAAATTTCTTAAAACTCGTTAAAAGTTCAGCTCTAGCAACGGATGGCTATATATTACCAAACCTTAACCAACAGTTAATTAAGATTCCAGAACTCCAGCATGCGTTGTTTTATTCGATCAGCATGTTTGCATGCTTGCCTCAGTTCCATGGATACAATAACCACATTTTACACTATCCTTTCCAGAAGTTGAATCACAATCCATCAAACATAGATCCACAAAAAACAGGCATCAAATTACAGCAAATATAAATGCAAGTACTAATTAATTACCCGGCGGCATGCCCAGGAGAATTCCCTGAAAATGAACTTGGGCCTCCGCGGTCGCCAGTGGAAGAAACTGAAGCAAAAAGTGTATACTGAGTAGCAACTCTGGGACCGGAAAGTAATGGTTGGTAAAGCATCCTTAATACTTCGCGGGGAGCATAAGGAACTAGGCTCGTGTCGTGTGTGTAAGCGAAACCTCAAGTACGATGAGAAGCAGAGAGCGAGAGTGAATGGGGTAGTGGGAGGGAGCAGGTTCGTGCTAGAAGTTGCTGTAAGGAGAAATTGGAATGGGACCGCGAAATGTGATCCCTTTAGCAACAAGACGTGTGCGCAAATTTCCTACGCTTTTATGATTTCGGGAGAGGCTTCCGTGGCACCAGGATGGCAATTCATGGTTGCCACGTGATCCAAGAGAGTGATTGAAGGGAGAGAGGGTGGAATTCGAGAGAGGCCTGTGCCACGTGCAACGAAGCGAGACTCGTAACCCGGGTTAGGCTCAATAATCGGAGTAATCATTCTAATTTAGACTTTCAAAATTTTCAAACCTTTGCAACTTGTTTGGTAAAATGAGGGCATCTTCACAAGATAGTTTTCTTTCAAAGTTGGTGAATGATTGGAGTTTTTTTTTTGCCAATAACATATCGATATAATTCATGTTTAAGAAGAATTTATTTTCAACGGTGTACACAATTCAAGACAAAATCATCTCAAAATCCGTAAATTTATTATGGATTCCGTAAATTTTTCTTAAAATCTGTAAACTCCTTTTTTTAAAGGATTCTCAAATACATACAGTTAAAGTTTTCGAAACGATTTTATCTTGATTTACGTGTACTGTAAAAAAATGATGCTGTCAAACAAACGCATAGTTGTGTGAAACCGTGGGGCAGTAAAGGAGACAGTGCGTCCAATTCGCGATATGTGGGAGTTAGTCAATTGACATGTGCAGATGTGTTGGTGGTTGCGTAAGAGAAGATTGAAAAACATGGCTGAGGTCTTTATTAGTTTATTTAGAGTTTTGGGTCATAATTTATTTAATCACAAAAATACCATTTGCCGACCTAGGGAGGGCATTTTATCAACGCCGTGATTATACACGTGTCTCCGTTTAGAAATACGGTAGAGAAGTATTTTTATTTAAATCGAGGTAGATATATAAAAAAGATTGTACACTGTTGAACGTATATACCCTTTCAAATAAAAACAATATAACCATATGGCCTTATCAGTTTGGTGGGAGGTCTTTGGAAAGAACGGAGACGGGGAGTGTGGGATCCAGTGAGGGAGGGCTCACCGGACGAGGATTTAAGCGGGTGAGAGCGCCGTCGGGGTTGAGGAAGACGTTGAGTTTATGGTAGGCATCACTCTTGGAACATTGAGTTTGGGTTTAGTCGGAACTTGCCATGAAACAGAGAGAGCGTAGAGAGAAAACGAACGTGAATGACTGCAGGAGATTGATCTGCGATGAAGGAGAGAGATACATGGGGAAAGAGCCATCTTCTGGGGTCTGTTGGTGGCAGACAATCAAAACGTGACCCAATTTACATAAATTTTAATATTTTATTAGGATGGATATATACAGGTTATAACTAACGTGGGATAATAGATAAGTCATAAATATATAATTATCTTAGTAATTATTATTTTGTTAGTGGTGGAATTTACGACTTAATTTTTTTAATTTTCAATTTTAGATGGTGCGATTGTACAAATGTGCAATAATATTTATTTTTAAATTTTTTATTCTCATACATCTAATCCCGTTTTGGCTCCAATTTAATTAATTGATTCTTAATCTATTATCTTATTCGATTTAATCACCTGTGCTTTCAACTTTTAATAAATAACAAGTGTTAATTCAATATATTGTAATTAGGTGCGAAAGCAGACTACAAGGCATGTCAATAGAGTATGGCCTAAACTATTTGTAGAACAAGGTGCCAACAAAGCCTATTTAAAGTCTCACCATGTAATAGGTACGTAAATAGACCCGTTTACACGTTAGAAAATAAAATTATGTTTATACTCTATCTATAAATTTATGTTATATGAAATTTTATTTATATTATAATATTATAATTTGAAGATGTAATTGTATTTATATCCTAGGCATTTATTATATCATACTTTTATTATTTTATTTTTGATAATTCAGATTTATTTATATAATTTTGGCCAAGTCTGTGAATATAAATTTGACCTTTTTCCCGTGGCCTATTCTAACATGTTTTCATACCAGGATAACATCATCTTATAAAAGACGGCCAGGAAAATCATGATTATTTGTTTAAAACATATGTTTAGTCATTTAAATTTACATAAAATTTCAGTTTAATCCATTGAGTTTAAAAAATGCATTTTGAGTCATATATCCTTTCAATTTCACTTAACAGAAAATACTGACTCAACAAATTAAACTGTAGTTATGCAATTAAATGATATTAAAATATATTTAAATATTAATAATTTAATATATTTATTTTTATATTTTAAAATTTAATTATATTTTATCACAATTTAAGTATAGAATTTCGGTTTAAATTTGTTAAATTAGTATTTCCATTAAGTAAAACTGAATGCATTAATGACAAAAGACTAAAAGTGCATTTATTAAATTTAAAATATTAAATTAAAACTTCAAGCAATATATTTTAGCCTAATTATTATAGAAAGGATAAGATACCTGATTTAATTTTTTTACTGGAAAGGCATCGATTTCTTTCTTTCTTTTTTTGCCAACAAATACTAAAATACATGATCTTGTTATAAAATATAATATATGATGTGAATGCTTTTATTATTCATGTGTTTTTATTATAAATATATTGTAATCAAGATAGAATCAGATACTATCATTTAAAAGTCGGTTATGATTATCAGAAGATATTATTGATTATTAAGAATATTTAAATATAATGGTCTTATGTATAAATATCCTTCTCTACTCACGAATATACAATTGATTAAGTGCCTATCTCTAAACATCTGCTTCCAACGCGTTAGTTGTGCTTGCGCTCTCTAGAGTCTGAGAACTCGTGGGAGAATAGCAAACCCGATCCAGTATCCACCATGACCAGTGCTGCGTCCTTGTCGCGAGCCAAAAAGCTTAGTCTCATCCCCCTTATCTTCCTCATATACTTTGAAGTTGCCGGAGGCCCATACGGTGAGGAGCCGGCGGTTCAAGCTGCGGGACCCCTTTTGGCCATTATTGGCTTCATTGTCTTCCCTTTCATATGGAGTGTCCCAGAAGCCCTTATTACTGCAGAATTATCCACTGCCTTTCCTGGCAACGGTGGATACGTCGTCTGGGCTGAGCGTGCTTTTGGCCCTTTTTGGGGCTCTCTTATGGGCACGTGGAAATTCCTCTGTGGCGTCATCAATATTGCTTCGTTCCCTGTCCTTTGCATTAACTATGTCGAGAAAGCGATTCCCGCTCTCGAATCTGGCTGGCCTCGCTACGTCGCCTTAATGGGTTCTACCCTGGCTCTTTCGTTTCTCAATTATACCGGTCTGACAATTGTTGGATACGCTGCTGTTATACTCGCCGTCATCTCTCTCGCGCCTTTTATATTGATGTCTCTTATTGCAATTCCCAATATTCGTCCCCATAGATGGCTCAGTTTAGGTCAAAAGGGAGTGAAGAAGGATTGGACTTTATTCTTCAACACTCTGTTCTGGAACTTGAATTTCTGGGATAATGTTAGTACTTTAGCGGGAGAAGTGGAACAGCCCCAGAAAACGTTTCCCCTGGCTCTCTTGGTTGCAGTGATTTTCACTTGCGTGTCTTATCTGATCCCACTCATCGCCGTCACCGGATCCATTCCTCTAGATCAGCCTCAATGGGAAACCGGGTTCCATGCTCAAGCCGCTGAAATGATAGCCGGAAAGTGGCTCAAGTATTGGATTGAAGTCGGTTCAGTTTTGTCGGCGATTGGGCTGTTTGAAGCGCAACTAAGCAGTTGTGCTTATCAATTTTTGGGTATGGTAGATATCGGAGTCCTGCCCAACTTTTTGGGCGTTCGATCGAAATGGTTCAATACACCCTGGTGGGGAATTGTGATTTCAACCGTAATAGCACTGGGAGTCTCATACATGAATTTCCAAGACATCATCGCCTCTGCGAATTTATTGTACAGCTTGGGGATGTTACTAGAATTTGCTTCGTTTCTTTGGTTGCGATGGAAGTCGCCTATGCTCGATCGGCCGTTTCGGGTGCCCGCGAAGTTACCATTACTGGTGATCATGTGCTTGATACCATCTGCATTTTTGATATTGATAATAGCTGTGGCAACCAAGATTGTTTATTTGGTTAGTGGCGTCATGACTGTGGCGGGGGTTGGTTTTTTCTTTCTCATGAACATTTGCAAGTCAAAGAACTGGTTGAAGTTTAACGTTGGCAAGGTTGATGAAGATAGTCCTCGTCCTGATCCGGAAACTGCCGTATAGCGATGGAATTATCACACACTTCAAACTCCATTCAGAGAAATGAATTTACAAATTTTTAGATTATTTTACAGATTTTAAAATAGTTTTTATGAATTTTGAGATGATTTTTATAAATTTTAAGATAGTTTTATCTCGATTTACATGCTCCGTGGAGGGAATGAAGTTCCCAAACAAGCAAATGATAATTGCATCTTGCATGCAAATTGTAATTTTGAATAGTCTTTCTATTTAGGGCTCGTTTGGTTTCAATTTTTTAATATCTAGGTTTCAAACCTAGGTTTTCTCTTTCATACTCTCTTTTTACTACTTTTTTCTCTTTCTTACTTTTTCTCTCTTTCTCTTTCTTACTTTCCTCTTTCCTACCCACTCTTTCTTACTTTTTTGTCCCGGAATCCATAAAAGCTATAACTTCTCAAATATAAATCACTTTTCAAAATCTAAATTTTATCTCGGAATCTGTGAAATCTAGGTTTCAAATCTAACTCCTAAACAAGCTCTTAATGCTTCAAGAACCATTGGTTTTTTACGGGGACAATATAATCATTGTGTGTGTCAGAGAAAGTAAAACCAAGAAAACAAGTTATTCTTATTTATACTCATTTCTTTCTTTTTTTTAATAACAAGACCAGCATAACTCAAGATTTAGAACAATTACATAGCTGGAAAATCAGGGGAAGTATTCCCCAAGCACAACCCCACGTGGAGAGAAGGAAAGTTATATTTTATACTCTGATTTCTGAAACCTACAAAACAGTTATTTTCCCTTTAATTCTTTGGCACTCCCCAATTACTCAAATGTGTTGTTGTCACTGGTGGAGAAGGAAAGTTATATTTTATACATAAATAGGATAATCAATTCTAATGAAAAGCTTTCGGCATGCCCATTATTGCGGATTGGGCCTAACCAGCAAACGAAGATGGATAGAGTCTTACGTGAAAACTATCGAATTGACAAGTTCAGAGGTCCGGAAATAAATCACCGTTCACCAGCAACCAACAATGGTTGATCCAACCAATGGGCGTTTGATAGAGTTGATAAGGGCTACTACTAGCATTCCTCAGGGTGAGGGTTCGAACCCTGGGGAGTGATAGTCGCGATAATTAACGCAACCTCAAAGAGGTTATCCCATCGGTACCTCGTTACCACCGTAAGGTCTCCTCGCGGGGGGTTCAGATTAGTCTGGGGCGGGCAATGAACCCAGGATACCCCAGGATACCGGATGGTTTATACCAAAAAAAAAATAATGGTTGATCTAGGGTAACAGACTATGAGTTCAAATTCTGTTACCGTGAAATTTTGTGGTATGTGTTAATACCTCTATAAACCATGGTGACCCCGGAATCTAAACTCTTTTGGTAAAAAAAAAATCACCAACATGTTATTAAGATCTCATTTGAAAGTCCGTTTCATAATAACTTTTACAGAGTTCGACGTAAAACTTAAATTTTTAGAATAACTTTTAGGAGAATAATTTTTATGAATTTTGAGGCAAAACATAGGTTTTGAAAAGGTGATTGTGTTTGAGAAGTTATTGACTTTTACGGAGTTGGAGGTAAAATGTAAATAAAAAAGAGAAAAGAAAAATTTATTAGGAGATATAGTATGATTTAATAAGAAAATTAACTTTTTTAAAATCTAAATTTTTCCTTCAGGATAGTAAGCAGGCGTTAAGTGAGGAAACTGAAAAGGATTTAATTTAGAATCATGCCACGGTTGAGTTTTAAATTTGGAATTAAAGGATGAAGAACTAACCACACGAAATCAGCTCCTCTATTATGGAGCTGGGTGCTTGCGTCATAGGTAAAGTCATCCTGTGTGCTTCCGACGATGTAATCAATCACAGAGTCACACAGAGCCACGGTTGAGTTAATTAAAAGCCTACTTTCTTTTCTTACTAGAAGAGAAATTAAGGCTTTAGTTCGTACATTTTATCGCAACTTTAGATCCGGTTCTTGTTTCCCTTCTCATATCCCTAAAGCCATTTTTATGGACTGACAGCGTGACGAGAGAGAAGATGTGGTTGAACTTTTATGTGGATTCGGCATAAAAATCAGATCAACAGGTTGTAGTTTTTTTCATATATAGTTTTCAGCATTGCTCTTCTCTCTAGATGTTTGTCTCCCACAATGTCAACCCAGTCTGGGCGTCGCTTTTCAGTCAAACCTTAGGTATTGAGCTCTCCTCAGACTTAGGGAAGTATCTAGGCGTGCTTTTGCTCCATAAAAGAGTGGTGAAGAGTATTTTCACCCCGTTAATTCAAAGGGTAAATAGGAAGCTTGCTTGCTGGAAGGGCAGGTTTCTTAGTATAGCGGGGAAAACTGTACTCATCAAATCGGTGCTATCTTTCTTGCCTATGTACCAAATGCAAACCATGCTTCCTCCAAAGGGGGTTCTGAAAGAAATTGAAAAGCTGAACAGAAGTTTTTTCTGGAACCAGAATCCTGAGATGAAGAAGATGCACCTTATTTCTTGGGAAAACATGAAAGCGGAGAAAGGTGACGGAGGGTTGGGAATTAAGGATCTCATTTGCCAGAATAAGGCTTTCATCTGGAAGTTATGCTGGGGAATGCTTACAAAACCTCATGCTCTTTGGGCTCAGTGTCTCTGGTGTAAATACAATTGTGGTAATGGTAGGATTCCTGATGTTAACAAGAGAAGTAGTCAATCTGCTGTTTGGCATGCTATCTCGTCGGTTTGGACCAGTTTCCTTGATGGTGTGGGATACAAGATTCGTAGTGGGACCAACGCCAAGGTATGGGATGACCTATGGACACCTCTTGAGAGTCCGCTACGTGATTTTGTGGTGAGGAATCAGCACTTGCTGGATAATAACTCTACGGCGAGAGAGTTCATCACCCCGACTGGTACATGGAATATTCAAAAATGGAGTGCTTTCCTACCCAACTGGGTTATTGAAAGGATCCTAATGGTTCCTGCTCCACGGGGTTCTGACCCTGATAGCTTATGTTGGCGGAAGGCTACGGATGGGAACTTTAGCATTAAATCTGCATATAAAATGATCTACACCCAGCATATCCGGGCTAGTAGAACTGACTGGAAGAGCATCTGGCGGTGGGATATTCCTGAGAGAACAAAATACTTTATGTGGCAGGTCTTCCATGAGAGAATTCCAACCAACTCCCTTAGAATGAAGCGTAACGTCTCTGACTCTTGTGAGTGTCCTTATGAGTGTGGTGGTGAGGAGAGTATCTTACATGCTTTGAGAGACTGTGAGGTGGCCAGAAATGTGTGGGTGAGTATTATTAACCCCTTATATACTACTACTTTCTTTGCTAGTGGTTTGCAGGACTGGATTAGCTGGAACTTAAATAATGAACCCCAAGTAAGGAAGGTTTCGAGATGGAACTGGAACAAAGTGTTCGCGATGGCCTGCTGGGTGATCTGGAAGAATCGATGTTGCAGAGCCTTTGAGCATACTAGCTCTAGATCGGATGAGCTTGTCACCAGATGTATCAACAAACTCATGGAAGGTGTAGAAGACGGGCGTGTCAAGCATGCAGTATATCAGGTACAAGGCCGCGTGAAGTGCAAGTGGAGTCCTCCCCCTGCTGGATATGTTCGAGTTGAT
>JANTPZ010150359.1:0-36035 GCA_025593235.1 Vachellia pachyceras
ATGACCATCTTTAAATCAAAATATTATAAAACCAATATATCATACTTTAGTAATAAAATTATAAATTTAGGATATAAATGTAATTAGCTTATTATTAATTTTTGGTAAGAAAAGCTTCTTATTGAGTAGTAGAGTATTATTTTACAAAAATTTCCTTTTGAAATTATGAATAAAAATTTTCTTAACATTAAAATAACTAGAAAGTCCCACATTGCTTTGGTAAGGAGAAGATAAGGGATATATAAGCTATCATATAGTTATGGTGGGTTAAAAGGGTCAAGAGACAGGTAGGTCTCGTGCATACAAAAGCAAACCATCAGAAGACAAACAAGGTTGAAAACTGTCAATTGCCCCTTGTGAGTGTGATAAAATGCGATAACGAGCTTTTTACAAAAAATTCCTTTTGATATTCTAAATAAAAATTTTCTTAACATGAAAGTAATTTTGCTTATCTAGAAAGTCTTATTTTTTTCATTCGAAAAGTTTGAGATCCTACATGTCCAGAAATTTGGTTGTTCCCAACAGCAAAACATGCAAGTTGAAACACTCAGTGCCTATTCACTTTGGAGTCACATCTATTTCTTTTGGGGTGTAGTGGAGTCTAGTAAATTGCTATTTTTATTTTGTGATGTATCTAAAAGATAACTTCTTGGGCAAGATTTATGATAAGTAACTCAACTACAGATTAGATTTTTTATTCCCTTATGGTAGTTGATTTGGGTGAAGGAACTTAATTCTATTCAAGTAAGGCCAAAAATTCGAACATTATGATTATGTTGGGAAAAGCAGTTGCTAATTGGTTCTAACAATGTTCAAATTTGATTTAGTAAGTCTTAATTCCAAATAGATTTATCAAATAAAAATTATGGACATTTTCTCGATAGTTTGTACCAAGGATTGAATATACCACCAAAATGCCTTAGACCTTCACCACCTTGAAGATGCATTGAGCATAATGTTCTTCATTTTGTTCCACAAGTTACTTGTGTCTATTTTATCACTCCAATATTCTCAAGTATGTTCACCATCTTTAGTTTCATTATAGCCATGGTATTAAAAGTCGGACCAAATCGACCAGCTCAAATTAGAAACTAGCGACCCAACTATGTGGGTCGATTTGGTTGATGATAAAACTCAGTAAACTATTGATCTAAGATGACCTGGTATAACTAGTGTAAATCAGAGGCAACTTACATAACCCACTGGGTTGAATGGGTTAGCGGATTGCATTTTTATTTGCCTAAAAAGCACAAGGATTGTGGGAAGAAAAAGAAGAAACTCACTTGAAAGAGAAAAATAATGAAAACAAAATGGAAATTTATCTAAAAATATTTACTTGAAAGAGAATTCCAAAGATATTATGATAAAAATATTTTGCTAGTAGTTGTTGCACAATTTCTATTAACATTCGGTCCATCATTTGATAACATGAGGTCCCATCCATCATCACTTTATCAATCATATACAATTATATATAAAAAATTTGGATAGGAGGAGGCACTTGTGAAAAGAATGAAGAAAGATGAAATTAAATATATAAATTTTTGTTAAAATACTTTTATATTTAATATTTTTGTAAATTTTGTTTAAATATATTTTTTAAATCACCACCTGTCTGACCTCGAGTTAATGCTGATATAATCCATTGATATTTATCCCACTACCTTAACTAGTTTAGATAAAGCTTTTAGTACATTTGTTACCACAGCTTTCTTCCTTGTTTTCTGTTCCTATTGTTTACTTTATATTGTCTATATAAGTAATATGGATGTATAGGATTGTAACTATAGGGTTAAAGTTAACATGAAGATGAAACACTGACTGTTGCTCATGCAAACAACATGGCCCGTAGTGCATTCATGATTGATTCAGTCTTCCAATTCATGTTGTATTAAAGCTTTTTATTGTTATGGATGCTATTGTTATATTTTTATATGAGAATCATTATTTGCTATATGGTTTAGCCATATGTTTCTTGTGAGACTAAAATGTAAATGAATCAATATATTGTGTATATATAATTAAAAAATGGTAAATTATGTCAACTTGCCTCTATTCAATCTAAATAATAGAAACTCCCCTTGGTCTTTGAAAATATACAAATATCTCCTTTTGATTCTAAAAACCCATAGGATCTTCTTTACAATTAAATATATATTGCATAAATCTTCCTTATAGTTTTGATTTTTAACTTCCATCCCTCTAAATGTTATTTAACGTTAAATATTATTTATCATGGTTTAAAAACATAGACCAAGCATATTGGTTCAGGTTGGAAACATGTGATTGAGTCTGGTTTAATACCTGAATCGGAGGATAGTGACTTGGATCAACTCATTTTAAACTGCAACAAATCCTGGAAAATAGTGTTGGTTGGGTGGGTGGCTAGGCTTTTTTAAAGCTAAAAAAAAGAATACTGCTGAAAAATATGTAGCATAAAAGCCAAAAAGAAAGAAGGGTAGATGAACTAAGAAGAAAAACCACTCGCATTCTTTATCGGTACATTGCAAGCCTCACCATTCTTTACCATTTACCTTCAAAAGCCAACATTAACATGGGATTTTAGATTGAAGTTTGAAAGGGTTGATTTTTTTGTTATAAAAAAGCGCGCGCGCGCGCACATATAACGAAGGTGGTAATGCGGGTCCCGACAATAGGTTGAGGTTGCCTCAGATCCAAGTTAATTACCCATATGCTAGTGGGTTCGGATTTATCCAACCCAGCCTGCCAAAATATTTTTTTTATATCTTTCTTACTCGTAATATTTTTTTCCTCTCAAATTGAACTTAGATATATATATATATATATATAATACACTTCATGATATTAAATTCAAATATTACAGTTTAAACTAAATATAAACCATAAATCAAATAATCAACAATCATCTAATATTAATTAGACTTAAATTATGATAAGAAATTATCTATATATTTCTAACAGAACTCCTTTGATCTCTATATAACTTTGTAATAACAACAAGGGATCCATCAATAATGTAAAGCATGCAAGGAAAGCATTACATGGAAACTAAAACTAGCTATAATATAAAATTATGTATTTATATAGCATTTTTGGGAGAATTCCAATCAAATATAGTTGAAATACCAAAATTCAAATTTAGGCAGTCGATTCCATTCTTGCCCTCATTATGGATTTTTATAATGTTTTCAAAAGACCAAAATGCCCTTATAGTTAAAAATAAAAATTGAAGGTAAACCCAATGTAATTCCTCTACCCTTTTTAAGAAAATTGGTGATTCTCCAAACAACTTATCCACCAGTGAATTAAAAAAAAGGACTGGATCAACCTTGTTAACCCGGAAACTAGCTACCTAGTCACCTAACTGACCTGGTCATATCCCTAACTGGGGAAATTTTGATCTGGGGGTGAATAGTGTAACTCAGGTAAACTGATTCTAACCCAAGTCAAGCTTATTTTTTAAAAAAATATGATTTTTTTATTTTTAGTTTTAGTGATCTTACACTACTTTTAACTGGATTTATTACTTTAATTTGTCATTATACTGATACTTTCTTAATTTCATTTTTGGATTACTAAATCAGACTGCCACTAACTATTAATGATTGTATTGTAGTGTTCCATTATTTTGTTATTTTGTAGAAGACTTGTAAAAATAAACATATATTGTCAATATTATATTTTATTATTGCTACATTCAAACAAGTGTGTGAGACAATTTTGCATCAAAACGTATTTATTATCCTTTTTATTTAAATATCATGATATTAACTTGCTCATAATCAAATGAGTATTTTTTGATTAAATTATATTATTTTGATATGACTGATATAACCTATGGGTTGATATTGATCTAACTTATTTTCAGGCTTTAATACCTTGCTTATCACCTATCTTTTTATCTGAGAGCGACATCAAGAAACAATTAGATCTATGATTCCTTACAGAGGAAATATTTTATCATATATATTTTGATATTTTGTTAGGTGAATTTTTTGAAATTTTAAAGTATGTTAGATGATAAATAAATTAAAAATTATATGCTAAATTTTTTAATTGTTAGTAATAGTGTTTACTATTTTTATTTAGAATTTAATTTTTTAATTCCTTACCCATATGCTTCACTGACCCTTAACTGGTCCTAGGTTGATACCCTTGCTTATTTGTTAAATCACTGAATTTTCAACTTTTAGTTGACTTTCAACAACATTAAAAATAATTTCTAGAAATTTCTCTTTTAAATCTATGTTTAGGTAATGTCTCAAGACATATATGCAATAATTGAAAGCTTGAACACCCACAATGTCACTGATAAAATTGATTTGAGGTAAAAGAAAATCATTTGTTCCCTTATAGTAGTACTTGTATTGTTTCCTCTTACGGAAACATCCTAGAAGCATCTAAAACACAATTTGATTTTAATAATGAATTGTATTGTTTCTACCTTGATGTTGGACATAAAAAACTTCAGGGAGCCAGCGATCCAAGCAAGTGACAAATAAACTACTAAATTTTAATTTACTCCAAAAGAACATATTAAGAGATGCAACAGCCATTCCAAATGCAGCTGATGGTTCCTTAGATGATTCTAGACCAAAAATTCTGACATGAACAAGAAATAAATTCTGGTAATTTTCAACTCTTTGCTCTATATCCTACTAATTGACGGGATGTATTCAAAAGATATTCCATTTTTGCTCCAATGCCTCACATGGCACTCCTATGCAGTATTTCGGCGAAAGCGGATAACCGATACTGTAACAACAAAAAAATATATTAGCACAACTTATATGAAATATATCATAATAAAACAGGGTAACAAGATATTATCAGTGATAACAATACTTGATTACGACTGTCTTATTAGAACAATTGGTAATGCTAATTCCAGGATGACTTCAAGAATCCATGAATCAAAGTATGAAATGCAGAAAAGCAGAGCTTTAATTTAAAAAAAAATTGCAATTCAACCTATATAGGTGAAATTTGAAAATTGATGAAAGGTGTAGTTACTTTTGCCATTTTCAAAAGCCTTTACCTGAGATATAATCATGCATATAGTCCTTCTTTACACTCCCATTCACCATTGCACCCACCTGAAAATATTATAAGAATCTATCACAATGATTGAAACCCAAATATCACAATTAAACATAGAATTTATGCCACATTAAGTTGTTAATACAATTAGAACATACCACAAATACAGGACAAACAACATCACTCACGACTGACACATAATCCTCTATGTCAACTAGTTTTTCTGAGTTGTAAGAGAGACCTGCATATCCTCAAAATAACATGATTAAATCAAAATCACCAGCTGGCCAACGTATAAAGATAGCTAAAAACTCAAAGCACAAAACAGTAAAATAACAAACCTACTATGTGAGAATTGACCGGCAAATGGCGTGTCACAGGTTCTTCAAGAACACGAAGTAGTACCTCATTTGTATCTTTTGCATGCACACAGGATTCTTGAAGCAATTCCACTACAGTATTATACAAGGCTAGAGTAAAATTTAGGAAACAAGTTCCATTCTTTATAAGAAGATATAAAATAAACATCAATTTGCCCTATGTAAGAGAACAGAATAAAGAAAGGAGAGTCGCAAGAAGAAATACTTACAAATGACACCACAAAATTGCTCACATGTTCGTGGAAGACAAAAATGTGGTTTGACTTCAAAAAGAACTCCTCTGTCCATTTTGACATATATAGCTGCTATAATGCCAGCTTTATTAAGTGGGTTGTCTAGAATGGAGCGGAGAGCTTGTAAAATTCCAAAGATAACTATTTATTTTAAGCCATATATAGGTATTTTGACATAGAACTTTTATACTAGACAGCCTATTTTCAATAATATGAGCAATTAAGTATAGAATGTGAGTTGACACAGATCCTGTGAAAGTAACCCATCATCCCACATTCTTCAATGGTGTGCTTTTTTTTTTTTTGTGAAAAAAGCTTTTGAATAGATAGCATTACTCTTCATATATTCATGTTCATTCTATTTCAACAAATTTGATTAATTTAACTTGCAAAAACTAGAAGATTTTGTCTAGGAAATAAGTACCAACCCAGTAAACAATATCGGGCCGATAATAATCAAGATTCTTCTTTTGGTTCAACAAAAGTTGAGCATCATCCTCTGAATTCAAAATTTTTCACTTCTGAACCAAATATAAGAAAACCAAAGAAATGAATATAAGGTGTACTGCAACCAAGATCAACAAATTCTAACAATTTCCTCATAACTAGAAAATCAGCAGAGTTAACCAACAATGAAGTACCATAAACAAGGTGCAAGCTAAAGATTATTAATTAGCCTACAAGTACCTCTCTAACAAGGGATTTTTGTAGAGAAGCATTGTCAAGGATAAACACAGTTTTAGACCCCATGTTATCAGAACAACCAACCAAAGGCGTATCTGTCTGCCCAATGCCCAAGGAAGCTTCGCCCCTTTCCAATGTTTGTGCAGCCAATGTTTGGCTCACTTGTTGCTCTTCTTCTAAGGTCACATCATGAGTCTCTTGCTTCACCCTCTTCTGCTTTAGCCCACTATTTCTACCAGGATTATCCATGACTTTTGATTCCACTGGAACTGAATTCAGGATTAATTACAACTTGAGAATGTAAGGAAGCATTTTAATTTTAGAAAAATAAAATATTTACTCTCAATCTCCTGGAAAGAAGCTGTTGCTCTCAGTTGTTTTCTTAAACAAAAGAAATTTGATTCATTACAAAAATTTCGTAGATTTCGAGATGGTTTTTATTGATTTCAAGATGGTTTTTACAGATTTCAAAATAGTTTTGTTTTAATTTGTGTGTACTGTTGGAATAAGTTATTCCCAAACATGCATTTAGTCTTCAATTCACACTGTATTAATGATTTTTATTATTATGGCTGCATTAATCATTATATGAGGCTCATGCAAATAATGTGGTATGTTTCTTGTGAGACTTGAGAATGTAAGGAAGCATTTTAATTTTAGAAAAAAAATATAATATTTACTCTCAATCTCATGTAAAGAAGCTGGTGCTCTCCGTTGTTCAGGGAAAAAAAGTAATACTTTGATCCCTTTTTGATGTTGATACAATTAATCACTATGGGCTTGTTTGGAAACCCTACTGAAATCTTTTATCTTAAAATCGAGGTTTTGTCCAAGGAATTTTTTTTTGACAAAAGCTACTTTGGTTACAAAAGCTTAGTTTAAAACCTAGATTTTGGAAAAGCTATTCTGTCACATCACCCCTCTCTCTACCCCTAATTATTATTCTATTATCTCTTTCCCATTAATTTAATTTTTTCTCTCTCTCATTCATCGTCGTCTCTTCGTCCCCTCTCTCCGTCCTGTGTCGCGCTCCACTCGGAATCTTCTCTCTTGCATCGCAGCGGTGAAACACAGTCGCTTTCGATCGAACTCTAGCTTCGATTCAGCCTCCGCCTTCAGTCTCTTGCTTGACACATAGTCACCGTCGCCGTCCAGCCCATCTTTACTCTCTATGCAATCCATCGAAAGCTTGGCCTAGTCTCTACTCTGTCCCCCGGGCACTCCGTCGAAAAGGTTAATTTGAAACAAACGTAGTCTTAACATTGTTGGGAATTTGGGATTGTAGGAAGAGAGATTTCTTCCATGTCACTTCGTATCGCTGCAAATGCATTGTGAAGAGCTTTATCCACAAAGATACTGAATTCGCCAAATCAAAGCCTTCTAACATTTTTTTTCATGGCATGCCTTCGGACTTTTTTTAATATTATTTGTTAATATATTATTAAAATATGTATTTTCATAAATATATTATTTATTATAATATTGCCTAGAAATCTTTAAAAGCTATTCTTACAATAACTTCCCAAACACACATCACCATTTCAAAACCTAGGGTTTGCCTCGAAATCTGTAAAAGCTATTTTTCAAAATCTATTCTCCAAAAATTAGATTTTACCTCGGAATCTGTAAAAACTATTTTCAAAATCACATCCAAACAAGCTCTATATCTTAGTTGAGGAGGTAAAGTGTATTTTAAACAAGACAATTTAAATTAATGAGAAAGATATTGGTGAAAGCTACAGAAGTGAAACAACTGATGCTAAAACCAAACTATACATTATAACGTTGAACAAACTACAATTTATATCTACAGTGTGAGCCTAGTTTGACCACCTCATAAATCTTAAACAATATCAATCACAAGATAATTATAACATTAAATATGTATAAAAATGGTAACACCTTCTTCTTCTTGTTTTTTTATGGAAGTAGAGCTTTCTAAATACGACTTTGACAAAAGTCAGTGGTATACTAATTATAATATGAACTAATTATTTAAAATTTTTATTGTATAGAAGAACAAAATTTTTATTCTAAATTTACTTAGAACGTGGAATGAAATAAAATTAATAATTATTATTTAGACATGCATTTTTATTGGATTCTTATTCCTATCACATGATAACCAATAAATATCACATAAATCCAAAAAGAGAGAATAAGGAGAACGAGAAACAGAGAGAGAAAGAGAAAGATGAAAAGTGTTTATTGATAAAGAAATTTCCCTTTTCTATGTTTTTAATAAAATTTAACCCAGAATTTTGAATTTCATTTTAATTATAAAGAACTTTATTTTTTTTGGTAATATTACATGGGCAAGCTAGCTAAGCTCTGATACAGATAAATAATTATAGAGAATTTTCTTATTGTTTGAAAGCCTATATAAATATTTCCTAAAGTTAAAATTTATGTAGCATAATTTTTATCTATTTTTTAGATTCTATTCTCATTCACTAAACTATTAATTCATCATTAAATAACATATTTTGAACTAAAATGTGTTTCATTAATATAAATTTATTAATAAACAATTTAATTTACCCAAAAAATGTATCAACACAAATCTTTCAAAATATTTTATTTAATTTAATTTGGTGATTTATTTTATTTCGTAATTTTATTAAATTTAAATAAATTTATTGTTTGAAAATAAAATTTTAGACACGTGTATAAAAAATTATATATTTGATAAAAATACTTTACTGGTAGTTGGTGCATAATTAAGTTATGGCTCATGCCAGCAATATGGAGTTATGGATGCATTCATCTTTTATGAGGCTCATGCAAACAATATGGCCCGTATGTTTCTTGTGGGACTAAAGTGTAAATGAATCAAAGTATATATAGAGAGAGATTAGCTCAATATGATGAGCAGAAGATGAAGCTCCAAAATGGTATGCCTTGAAAGAAGGATTAGGGTGGAGAATATTTGGCATAAAATTGATAAGAGAAAATTTCTTTGAAGTACCATTAGAGGATCAATCCTATACATCAGAAATCATATAATTATATGAGGATCAATTCTATCCTTCTTTATTTATACGAACCAATCAAGGGGTTCTCATTCAAGTTTCACTACATGCTAGTATGCCAAAAATTTTGGCACGTTTTTGTCACATGCTAGTATGCCAAAAATTGGTAAGTTTTTCTACTATGAAATGTATTATTACATCCTCATTCTCACTTACCACAATCATATTCATGCCATTATTTCAACATTTTTTCCACAATACATGCAATGGAGTTACTGTAGAAGTTTTGTATCAAAGCAAAGAGCAGCCATGCAACACTATTGCGTGTAATTAAAAATCCTGTCACTAAACATTTACCTATCAGAAGTAGTACCTCATCTGTATCTTTTGCATGCATACAGGATTCTTGAAGCAATTTCACTACAGTATTGTACAAGGCCAAAGTAAAATTTAGGAAATAAGTTCCATTCTTCATAAGAAGATATAAAATAAACAGGAATTGCCCTATGGAAGAGAACGGAATAAAGGAAGAAGGAGAGTCACAAGAAGGAATACTTACAAATGACACCACAAAATCACTCACATGTTCGTGGAAGAGGAAAATGTGGTTTGACTTCAAAAAGAACTCCTCTATCAATTTAGACAAACATAGCTGCTACCATGCCAACTTATTAAGCGGGCAATGAAGCGAAGAACCTGTAAAATTCGAAAGACAACTGTTTATTTTGAGCCATATGTAGGTATTTTGACATAGAAAGTTTATATTAGACAACCTATTTTCAATAATATGAGCAATTAAGTACAGAATGTGAGTTGACACAGATCCTGTGAAAGTAACCCATCAACCCACGTTCTTCAACGGTGTGCATTTTTTTTTTTTTGCGAAAAAAGCTTTTGAATAGATAGCATTACTCTTCGTAAATTCATGTTCATTCTATTTCAACAAATTTGATTAATTTAACTTGCAAAAACTAGAAGATTTTGTCTAGGAAATAAGTACCAACCCAGTAAACAATATCGGGCCGATAATCATCAAGATTCTTCTTTTGGTGCAGCAAAAGTTGAGCATCATCCTCTAAATTCAAAATTTTCCACTTCTGAACCAAACATAAGAAAACCAAAGAAATGAATATAAGGTGTACTGCAACCAAGATCAACAAATTCTAACAATTTCCTCATAACTAGAAAATCAGCGGAGTTAACTAACAATGAAGCACCATAAACAAGGTGCAAGCTAAAGATTATTAATTAGCCTACAAGTACCTCTCTAATAAGGGATTTTTGCAGAGAAGCATTATCAAGGACAAACACGGCTTTAAACCCCATGTTATCAGAACAACCAACCAAAGGCGTATCTGTCTGCCCAATGCCCAAGGAAGCTTCCCCTTTCCAATGTTGGTGAAGCCAATGTTTGGCTCACTTGTTGCTCTTCTTCTAAGGTCACATCATGAGTCTCTTGCTTCACCCTCTTCTGCTTTAGCCCACTATTTCTACCAAGATCATCCATGACTTTTGATTCTGCTGGAACTGATTTCAGGATTAATTACAACTTGAGAATGTAAGGAAGCATTTTAATTTTAGAAAAATAAAATATTTACTCAATCTCATGGAAAGAAACTCGTTTTCTCAGCTGTTGAGGAAAAAAGGAATACTTCGATGCCTTTTAGACGTTGATACAACTCATCGTTAGATCTTAGTTGAGGAGGTGCCTGCGAAAAGGCTATCACCTAGTCCCAAATTGCACATAAAGCCACACATCACTTTCCCATTGTAGTCCCGAGCAACTCCTCTGCATGCCAACTTCATTCCACCCTTCAAACTCATGACATCCACATTCCACTTAACCACCCCCATAAACAGAGCCTGCCAACCAACAAGGCGATCCACTTCAACCTTGGCCTCTCGTAATGGCCCCCTGGCCAGCATGCCACGGCACGAGTTTTAGTGATAATTTGATAATTCCCAACCACTTTTCCTTGAAACACACCTGCATTCCTATTCAACTATAAATGTCGACATAGGATGGGAAACCAAATCGACTAGCATGTCAGATACTATTAGTTTTGATGATGTCAAATATAAAATAGCAAAAAGTTTTTATAATGCATATTGACTTACTATATATTTGTGCATTTTTTTAACTGGAGGAGAATTTTGATACCTTATTTTGATGATAACAAAAACCCAAAATATTGCTGTTTTGAAATCTAGGCCAAAACTATGAAAATGCGTTGAAAGTGTCAGACATGCTTTGAAACTCGAGTCTTAGATATTAAGAACTCAAGTTCTGTAACTTGGTTTCAAAACTGGATATCGAAACTATAAGTTTGAAAAAGAAGTTTTGTTTTTAGTTAAAAAACTTTTAGTTAGAACTTGAAGTTTCAGAAAGAAGTTTTCTGATTAGTTCAAAAACTCGAGTCTTAAAATTTAAGAACGGGAAATTCCACAGAACTTTAAGTTAAAACTTGGAGTTTCAAGAAGAAGTTATGCAAAACTTGAGTCCTGTTTTCTTAAACTCGAGTTCCACAACATAAAAGCATAAAACTTGCATTGGAAACTTGAGTTTGGGCTTCAAGTTATGCAAAACTTGAGTTCTAAATTATCAAAACTCGAGTTTCAGCTCTTCTTTTATCTTTCAGCTTAACATATATTTGGTATTTTGATCATATCTTCCAAACCACAAGCCCGATTAATGTGAAACCAATTTCATATGAAATTAGACTCAAAATGAGGTTAATAGACACCAAAACCAGCATTAAAGAATTTCATATGAAGGAGATATCCATTTCTGAAGTTGGTGATCAAATTTAACATTTTATCACCGACCTTTTCTTATTCTATCTGTCATATCTTTCTTTATATAACAACTTTGGATCTGATTCTTATTTCATGTGAAAGTAGACTTACAGGGATTTCTAATGATATATTACTTACAAGGTTTGGAGTTGAATTGAGAGAGTTATGGTCGTTGCAATTTGAGTCATGTACTGAAAGCTGGACTGTGACCTATGCAAGTTCAAAGATGAAGTAAAACTCGAGTTCTGTATTTACAAAACTCGAGTTTCATGATCTGAATTGAATTTTTTCACAATACAAAACTCAAGTTCCATATTCCCAAAACTCAAGTTTTGGACTTCTGAACTTCATCTCTGAAGATTGCTTTTATAAAACTCTAAGTTCCAAATTTCCAAAACTTGAGTTCCACAACTATTTTACAAAACTTGAATTGAAAACTGAAAGTTCTGATTGGAAGTTCATAGAACTCAAGTCCTGCTATTTTCTAAACTCGAGTTCTATACTTTGCGAAATTTTATCAGTTCAAAAACTTGATGTTCAAACTCAAGTCCTCACTGGAAGTTTTCAAAACACGAGTTCCTGAGATTCAGAATGCGAGTCTCGAGGACCTTTTTAACTGAAGAGTTTTTCACATGTTTTAAAATTTGAGTACTTACTTTCACAACTTGAAGTTTTACAATTGGACTCCAAAACTTGATATCAAAACCTGAAGTTTCAAATAAAAGCTTTTCAACTATATTTCTGAACTTTCATTGCAAACTCGAGTCCCAAATGAAAGTTTATCAAAACTCGAGTTATGTTTATAAAAACTGGAAGTTTTACTACTGAGCTATTAAATTCAATGTTATAGAACTCGAGTTATGAGATCTTGAGAACTCGATTTCCTCATTTTCTGATAGAGCTTCTAACACAGCTAAGCCTACGCTTCACAGAGTATTTCCTTATTTATGCTTAGCCCATTTGAATTTCACCTGCTCTAATAATGCTTTTTAGTCCTTTCATTAAAAAGCTCAAGTCATCTGAGGAATGAACCTGAGCTTCCACTGTTGTCAATTGAACAACAAGCTTTAATGACAAGCCAACAAATATAGTGGCTGAGTAACGGTTACAAGCTTCTCTCTAACGAGCATTCAAACTATGTGTAATGGCTATTGAATATAGTCTCAATTATAAATGAAGAAGTTTTGAAGACAGAAGAGAGAAGACAGAAAAAGAACATCAATACACATTTATCTTCTGAATTTCTTCTTCTGTCAATTTGTTCACAATTTTTGTGAGCTTCATTATTTATCCATCTACTCTTTCCAGAGAGTGAATATTGATATTTCTCATTGTATTCTTGTGAGAAACTCAAGGTTTGGACCTTGAGATTGTTGGGCTGAGTTGAGACAGAAAAATAGAGTATGTGAGACTCTGTTTTCGTGCAAATTTAAGGGGAGAGAGTGAATCCCTGTTGTAAAGGCTCGATGGGCCTAGTTGTGATTAGTTAGTGGATTGGAACTCTCAGAGGTGCTCTGAGGACTGAACGTAGGTCAGGTGGACCGAACCAGTATAAATCGCTTGTGTTCATCTCTTTCTGCTTTACCAGTGACTTCATTTTAATTCTGTGTTTGTGATTTTAATTTTAAAAAGTGATCAATTCACCCCCTATTGGTCAAATCCTACACTAATACAGGGAACATCCATGATCTTGATTTCCTGTTTAATATTCAAGGCAATCCACTTATGCAACATTAATTGATCGGTTTTGATGATATTAGAATTCATTTACCTTTGTATGTTTTGTAGCCTCCACCCACATTATATTTAAAATATTTTGTAGCATCCACTTTGCTCATCTCTATTATAATTGTAATCTTCATAAATGGTGAGTTTTACGTTGTGTTATGACCATATTTAAAATGAAAATATCAATTCTAATTGTAGGTGTCTTGAAAATTAAATACCAAATATTATTGGAAAAATATTTTATATTATCAAATATGATGAAATAAGGATTAAATTTTCAAAAGGCTATTGTATTTAGTTATTCACTTCTACTAGTAGTTATAAGATTATCCATTCACTCTGTGCGTGGCACGGGAAAATATCGACAAATCTAACAAGAGGTAATAAGGAGAAAGAGAAACTAAGAGAGAAAGAGAGAGATGAATTTATAAAAAAAACAGAACGAGAGATGAAAAGTCTCTGTTGACAAGTAAATTTCACTTTTTCTATGTTTTTTAAAAAATTTAATATACTACCTTTTTTATTTTATTTTAATTATAGAGAATTTAATTTACCAAAAATGTATTAGCACAAATCTTTCGAAATATTTTATTTAATCTAGTTTTGGTGATTTATATTTATTTAATAATTATATTAAATTTAAATAAATGTATTGTCTAAAAATAATATTTTGGACGTGTGTATAAAAAAGTTGAGCATCATCATCATCATTATATGAGGCTCATGCAAACAATATGGCCCGTATGTATTTTGTGAGACTTGAGAATGTAAGGAAGCATTTTAATTTTAGAAAAATAAAATATTTACTCTCAATCTCATGTAAAGAAGCTGTTGCTCTAAGTTGTTTTCTTAAACAAAAGAAATTTGATTCATTACAAAAATTTTGTAGATTTCGAGTTGGTTTTTATGGATTTCGAGATGGTTTTTATGGATTTCAAGATGGTTTTGTCTTGACTTGCATGTACCCTGGGAATAAGTTATTCCCAAACATGCATCTAGTCTTCCAATTCACGATGTATTAATGATTTTTATTGTTTTTTATACAAGGATAGAGAGCACAAGGCTCAAGAGAAAATTAAAGGATTACATAAAAAGAGGATGAAATCCCAAAAGGTCATTCAAGCACATAGCCTACAGATGATGGGGGCAGGACAATGATTTTTATTGTTATGGCTGCATTAATCATTATATGAGGCTCATGCAAATAATGTGGCCCATATGTTTCTTGTGAGACTTGAGAATGTAAGGAAGCATTTTAATTTTAGAAAAATATAATATTTACTCTCAATCTCATGTAAAGAAGCTGTTGCTCTCAGTTGTTTTCTTAAACAAAAGAAATTGGATTCATTACAAAAACTTAAACTTATCGCCCTGCTATTACAGTTTATATTTTTTTATATAAAAAATTTTAAGTAAATGAAATTCCAAGGGTTCACGAGGCCAAGACATACCTCCAGCTTAGAGAGTGCTTACTTATAGATCGTCCACCAACAAAGTCATCACTTGGGATTTGAACTCAAGATTTTTTGAGCTATGGGCTAATTCCTCACCAACTAGATCGATCTTTGTTGGTTACGGTTTTCATATTTTTGTCCTTTAAATGCTAGCAAGATTTTGTAATAAATTGACATAATGGTGTAAACTCAATAAAGGTATTTAAGGATGTTTTTCAGTTATTGTAGTTGAAGGAATGTTTTGTAAATGAATTTTTGTTTTAATAGATATATTAAATGAAAAATGTAATATCCACCCTTTTCTATAAACTAACATAGAAGCCAAATTGATAGTTAGAAGATAAGATAAGGCCCAAGAATAAAAGTACAAAAAGAAGAGATGTTAGTAGACCAAAGAAACCATTGTCAAATTAGTCCCAAGGCTCTAAAATTACTGAGAAAGTAAGTTAGGGACGTATAAAGACTAAGGGCAATATGGTCATTGGATAAAAAGGGCCAAACCAGTAGTCAAAAGTCAAGTTAAAGGCCACGTATAGAAAGTACGGAAAAAGTTGATGCTGTTGGGCCGGAAGTCACAGAATCAGATTTAGCCCGATGGATGGAAGTCGGTAAGAACTTTAAAGTTAAGCGTGCTTGCCCTGGAGCAATCTCTGGATGGATGACCTCCTGGGAAGTTGACCCAGGAATCAGAAACCAAAAGATCAAGGGCCAAAAGTCAAAGTCAAAGTCAAAGTCAAAAAGTCAAACATTTGACCAAAAATTAAAAGAATTTACAAGTGCCCAAATGATAGAGCAGAACTCACTAAATATCTAGATATTCAACCGATTGTTGAAATTCGGTCTGGATGAGGAATTATGGAATTCTAAAGATTGGATGGTTAAAAATAATTATTCAAGGTATCAGGAGTTCTTTAAGACAAAAAACCAGAGTCTAGAAAAATTCAGTGAATTTTATAGTATTTTACAGTATTATTGCCCAAAGTACGATCAAGGCGATTTTCCCGAAAATAAGGAAAATGCCCGAAAAATCCCCAAAAATATAATTTATTACAAAAATTAATTTGGGACAATTTAGAAGGTATTTTGGGGAAAGAAGAAGGGCTAAAATATCAATGAAAAATGTAGAAAATTATAAGGCTCTAAAAATGATTTATTTTAAGATTGCTTGTTTTCAGGAGTTTAAGACAGGATAAAGTAATCCTATTAATTTTGATAGGATCAAGGGACATTTTGAGGGTGATGATTTTAATATATTTAAAATGGAATTATGGAGATTAATTAATGAGGAAAATATCTCCAGAAAAGTAGAAAAAGATTTACCGGAATAGAGTTACGTTTACTGGTAGAAAGTGTAATCGGTAGAAGTAACTGAAGGAGATACAATTTTGTTACTCAAACCAGATTTTTAACCCCTTAGTTACTGTAATGATGACACCTTTTGAGTGGCCAATAAGAACCAAGAAAGTGTCATACATGTGGGAGCAATCTCAGCCCTTAATTTTCAAGATTTAATCCCATCCTTCCATTCCATTTTTAATGAGTTTTATAAAGCAAAATTCCCTCCTCTTCCACCTCCATTCCAACCGAATTTTGGGCAGAAAAATTGATAGGGGAGGACACCATTTCTAACGAGCAAGAAGAGGAAGAAGAGCTCTTGGAATCTTAAGGTAAGAGGAGTTACACCTTATGCTCTATATCAAATTCTTCCTTTCAACTTCCTCTACAACTTCCATGGATTGAAATTCTGATTTGGGATCTCTTTCTCAAGTTTGGATACCTAGGGTTCTTGAGAGCAAAGTGAGAAAGAAAGGGATTTAGAACCATTGATTGGTGGAAAAAGCCTCCTTGTATTGTAAGGAGTGTTTTGGTATATATATATTGTGGTTGTTTGAGTTTTTTTTTTTGTGATTTTGTAATCTTGGGAAATCATGAAGTTTTAGGGGAGATGCTGCTCAATTTTTCATTTGATATAGAAGAATTAAAATCAAGTTATACCATGCATGAATATGAATTTGGGAGAAAGAATCAAATAATATAAGTGATGAAAGTTGAAAAACCGCATTTATGGTAAATGTGTGAGTGTCTCGGCCTGTGCTGGTTCTTTAGGAAGGAAAATTTCTTTTGATGCTTCCAATGGGTATAAAATGAGTTTTTGTGTAGGGTAAAGGTAACCACAAGTTTGTGGAAGCATTGGAAAACATTAGAGACAAGTTTGGGGTTTTAAGGTTCTTAAAGTTCAAGAGATAGTATCAAGGAGTTTTATAATGATTTTTGTCTTGCTAATGGCTTGCAATTGATGGCCATAATGTTGTCAATTGTGTAGGAAAAATTTTGGTGCAAGAGAGTGATTTTCAAAGTGAGCAAGAGAACACTCAAGTTAAAGGACAATAAAGATACAAGGTAGCAAGACCTTCTAACTTAACTCTATGTTGTGAAATTATATTGAAACTGTGCATGACTTATTCTATGTGAATGAAAGTGGGAATATGTGCTTGATGTGCTATGGCCATATGCATGTACATGTCTCATGTTGCACATTCATTCCATTATGTATTCACACTTATTATTAAAACATGTCATGCATTTTATGAAACTTGTTAGAAAGTTTTGCTATTGGGATTTCTTTGAAATCTCACTCTCCCCCACTAACCATTTTTAGGTGGAAGCACACTCAAGGGTAAGGAGAAGGTGGTTAATCCTTGAAGAAATTTTAATGTATAATGTTGTGAATTATGCTATGAACTTTATGTATGTAGTTTAAAAGTTGTAATGTGGCATGTATTATGACTTGTTTATATATCATGGACTTTTGACAATTATTGTGTACTTTAGAATGCCTAATTACATAGGATAATATGGTTAAGAAAGGCTTAGAAATCAAAATGATAGTTTATAGAGTTAAGTAGGGTTGAAAATTTTCCAAGTGCTGGAAGTAAAGTTGGTCATTCCCCTACTTTACCATGTCGGAAAACAGAGTAAATGAACTTCAAATGAGTTGAAATTTTATGTAAAAATAGTTAACATTACAAGCTTTAAATCAATACAAAGATCATTGAAATTTGAGTTTTGTACATAAAATTATGACTGTCCAAAGTTGACGAAAAATCACAAAAAATCCTGGGAAAAATGAAAAATTACCATATGAACAGTACAATTTCACGAATTAATCTGTACCAATTGGCCAAGTTTCTGTACAAATGATTATGTTTACCTTATAAAAGATTTTTCAAGCTTCAAATAGAAGTTGGAACCACTCGATTTCGATTTTTATAGAATTAGTTATGAATTTTCAAAGTTGGCCTGAAAAACTATGAATAGTAACTTTCTTAAAAATGAAAGTTTCATTTTGGTCCTTTTGACAATGTAAGATATTTGAGGCCATTAATTGGTTCCAAATCATCATAATGTTAGCTAAGAGGGATAAATAAGAGGTGTTACAAAAAACAATTCGTGTTTATCGGTACAAATCAGATATACCAAGTGCTTGTTTTATTTAGCATTCCGTTTAAGCTTAAAAAATGATTACAAATAAGTATGGATGATGTCAAAAAGAAATTTTGATTAACTGTGATTTCACATTCCTACGAGTGCAATTGAAAATTTGACCAAACTTCAGCGATAAAAATTTCTCTAATCCACCCTTTGCTCCCTTCTTTGAAATTCTTTGCGAAATTCATTTCATTTTCTTTATTTCATATATTTATCACACACATTTTTAAATTATTTTACATAATTAATAATATTATTAAAATAATATTTAAATATTCATATAATTTGTTATATCGTATTTAAAAATTATTATTAAATCTAATAATGGAAATGAAAGCAATTTAATGGAGAAAAGTACCCAAATAGAAACTAAGATTGACCCATGCTGCTTTTAATAATCGCTTATAAAAATTACAATCACATTTTTAGGCATAAAAATTTTGATCTCTGCCTAAAAATCTACATCCTTTACCATTGCAAACTATTAAAGAATCCAAAAATTGTCATATTCCTATAGCATAAGAGGCATGCATGTTGTAAATAGCCTTTCAATTAGAATAAGTACGGGTTTGTCACCTTGAACCCAATTCTATGTAAGATTAGAAATATGATTTTGATTAATCCCTTCAAGGCCCAAAAATGCTAAAACAAGAAATATTGATATCAACCTTTACAAAAATATATACCCACTAATGAAAATTCATAACAGATATATAATTTGATTCACAGAATCTACTAATTCTTCTCCAGAGCAATGCAGATACAACTAAGATAAGTCCCTGCGCTCAAGTGATGACCTAAAACTGCAAAACCAGTAAAAAGAGATAAAATGAGAAACCAAATAATGACCCTCACTTGTACAATAATAATGACGATTATAAAACATAATAACAGACATCAATAAAGCAAGAATATTTAGTATGCACTATGAATAATATAAACTAAACAATAGAAATAAAAAAATACAAAAGAAAGAACATTATTCAATCCACGTTCGAGTGGCGAAGGTTTTAGGCATTTTTAGTATAATTTGTTCAATCCTTGGTACAATGTACCAGAAAGAACATGCGTCTTTTTTTTTCTTAGATACAATTACCAAGTCAAAATTGAGCATCATTGCACCCAATTACCAATAGTTTTTCCCAACATGAATTTCTCCATTCACAAAGCTGTATCCATCATTTAACCGAAGGGAATTCAACTAGCTGTTTCCTTTGTATATTCTTTTGAAAACCTAATCCTCAAAAGCTTCTTGCTTGTTATTTAGTTCATGTTACTGCACAAATCTCGTGTTCAACCTTTTTTGGGTAGAAGCTCAGACAGAAAATCCATCGACTTTATTTAAAAATTTTAAACTCCAGGGATCAACGGATCTAACGGCATAAACTCAAAGGATCCAATGAAAAGGCAAAAAAAGGGTCAGGTAGCTGATTCAAAAATGATGAAAACTATAAGGCCCTGCAAATATATTTTCCCTTAATTGAATTACTTATCATAACTCTTGCCTACGAGTTTCTCTTTCATCTACATAGCAAAACAAAATAGAAAAATAGCAATGTACTAGACTCCACCATACAAAAGAAAGAAAAGTGACTCCAAGCGTAGCTACCTAAGCTGTAATGCATTCATCATCTATATTGATGCCATTATACAATAACTTTAAAGCGCACTTAACAACTTGCAGTAAGCATGCAAGTTTACTCTTTCTATGAGAAAAGTGACAATCTCATATTTAACATGAATTTCAAATTTAGATTTATCCATTTCAAATTTAAATTTCTTCAATCTCATTGAAAAACTACCTGATATTAGATCATCCGCAAAGTCGGCTTCGATTTTTCCATGAGCCATTGCACCAACCTGAATAGTTGTTTTTTACACAAATCTATTAGTGAAACGAGAGGCAAGTTATTGTGGCAAATGTAAATGAAAGATTTCATCTGGCTCACCACCAATACAAGGTTCGTGTGATGGGTAGCCTTACTGATGTAGTCCCTCAACCGAGCGGTCTTTGATGAACTAAAAGAAAGACCTACAATAGCACAAGAGGTAAACAAAATTTACAAGTACACAATAAAAAACTATCCACAAGCTTCAAATTATAAGATAACCCAACAAAAAACACTTCAAATGACTTAAAATTCTATATACTCTTCATACACTCACCTATTTTGTGGGAGTTAATAGGTAAATGTTTTGTGATAGGATTTTTAATGACACGCAATAGGGTTGCATTGTTGCTCTTTGCTTTGATATGGAACTTCTGCAGTAACTCCACTACATGTGTTGTGGAAAAAAGGTTGAAATAATGGCATGAATATGATCGTGGTTGTAATAATACATTTCATAGCAGAAAAACTTACCCATCATGTGACAAAAGCCTGCCAAAGTTCTTGGTATGTTAGCATGCGGTGAAACTTTAATGAGAACCCCTTGATTGGTTCGGATAAATACTGCACGTAACTTACCAGCCATGCGAAGCCGACTGCTCATAATTTGAAGGAGGGCCTGAATTCAAAAAACATAGCAAACTGATAAGAAAAAGGATAGTTTTCCACTTTGTACAGATGATATATGAACATTGATGTTAAAATGTTCAACTCAAAAGGACAAAGGCTAAAGAGTACTCTTGATGGAATCCATTAGCATGAAAAGTGAAAACTGAAACAAGTTCCAAAAAGAATATACATAAATAAAGCATTGAAGCATATTTGTTCCGCAACAACTGAAAAAATTTATGAATGGACTCAACATAATCAACAAAAGCATGAGAATCTACTCTACCTAATACGCCCTGTTGGATCGATAATGCGAACCCAATAGGGAAAGATCCCAAGACCCACAGCCAATCCAAATATACGCACCCCAAGAATGCTAAACAAAGGTTGACGATCCACTTGAACCCTTGAGTACGGAAGAACAAGGATCCGAAGTGTTGGAAGACGTCACAAGGTTGATCAAGCCTTGATAAGTCGTTTGTTTAATAAAGAACCCTAGAGAGAATCCTCTCTCAAGAAGCAACTTGCACAACGCAAAGTTTATGATAATCTTCAATCTAATATGTCTCTTCAGAATGCACATTACAATGTATTTATAAAGGTTACGTTCTGAAATTCTAAAGGATAAAATGCAAGCTAAAATCTAGGAAGATAAAATTCAAATTTCAAAATAGTATCTATCCTAAAATCTAGATAGATATTATCCTAACAGAATATCTTCTAGCTAAATTTGAAATTCAAATTTAAAACTGATAACTATCCTAAAATCTAACTAATTTAAAATTCAAATTACAAATTTTCGCATAAATTAAACAAGCAATAACTAATCAGAATTCTAGGCCCAAAATGTGATTATTTAGGCCAGAATGAGTCCTCCTATGTATAGCCCATGGTCCAAGCCCTTTCATTTGAAGCCTCCAAGCCCAAAATAGGATCTGCAAGTCCATTTTTAGCACAAATCAAGTTAATGATGTCCTTGGAGTCTTCATCCTCTTTTGTTGATCCAAATGCTATTTGTTTTGTGAGAACCTCTTGCACAAGCCCATTCAATGCTTCCTTAATTCTCTTGACTTTTGCTCTTGTGATTGGTCCACTTGGAATTTGTAGAGGTTCTTTTGAATTTGATAAATCAGCTCGCTGGATTGCATCGTTCCCTCTCTCCTCAAAGAGATTCGTCCTCGAATCTTCAATTGGAATTTTTAACAGCTCATTGGTATCTGATGCGCCCTGTTGGATCGTATCATACCCTCTCTCCTCAAAGAGATTCGTCCTCGAATCTTCAGCATGTGAAGAGAATAAAGGCACAATGCTTCTTGGGGTAAAAATCCATCAGATGGCTTCTTAGGAGAGAAATCTAAGAATACCTGCAACACACTAGAATCAGAATGAAAAGAATGATAAACATCACTAGTTACTAAGGAATCATCCTTGTAATAATTATGAATCTCACTTTCCTCACAAATATTTTCATATTTTTTTCACTCAATTTAAAACTTCCTTTCTCTCTCTCTTTATTTTGAGAATAAGCTATGCTCTCAGTCTCTTTTTATTCAAACACAACTTTTCTCTCTTTGATAGTCTCACAAAACTCAATCCCACTCATATTTTCTTTTTTATTTTCATGATTAAGGAGATCTTCTTCAAATCCAACATTGGTACTTGAAATAAGGAGCTCTTCTTCTATACATACTCCTCCATCATTTTCAACCTTCAGCTCTTCTTCAACAACAAGATTTGTACTTGGAATATGGATTCCTTCTTTGATACATGTTTTTGCATGATTTTCAGCATTCAATTCTTCTTCAACTGCAAGATCAATGCTCGAAATAGGAAGGTCTTCTTCTATACGTTTTTCCTCATGATTTTCAATATTCAATTCTTCTTCAACTACAAGATTGATGCTTCGAAATATAAGGTCTTCTTCTATACATTTTTCAGCATGATTTTCAATATTCAATTCTTCCTCCTCCTTGGTTGTCTTTGTGATAGGAGCAGCAACAATCTCTGTTTTAATCTCCTTTGAATTTGATCTCTCTTTTGAAACTCTCTCTTTCTTGATCTTCCGCTCATACTTAGCAACTAGAGGAACCAACTCTTTGATATCCAAGAAGATCCACAGCTTTGCAAAATTAGCTAATTCAAGATTAAGCCCACGTATAAAATGATACCTAATGGCCTTCGAAGTCTCCTTCATAGAAGCTCTTATCATTGCTAACTCTACCTCTTGAAAATAAGCATCAACGCTCATGGAGCCTTGTTTTAATTCCTTCAACTTTCGATAGAAGTCTCTGTTAGTGTAGGATTTGACCAAGAGGGGGGTGAATTGGTCACAATTAAAAATTAAAACTCAAATCTCAGAAATTAAAATGAAGTCACCGAGAGAGAAGATGAATAATAGACACAATGATTTATCCTGGTTCGATCCTCTCTGACCTACGTCCAGTCCTCAGAACTTCTCTAAGATTTGCAATTCACTAAACGCAATCAACCAGGCTTCGCAAGCCTTTACAATATAGGAGCCATACTCCCCCTCACTGTTTGCAAGATAACAGAGACCTCCACTCTCTGTTTTTCAACTAACTCACAATCCAATAAACTCAAAGTCCCAACTTTGAGTTTCTCAACGTATACAAGAATGAATCACAAGTTTAAACTCTCAAAAGAGTGAATATGCTAAACACTGAAGCTCACAAAATAATATGAATGTTGACAGAAGGCAAGAGACAGAGAACATATGAATAGTAGCGTTGTTGATCGTCGTCTCTTTCCATCTTCAATGCTTCTCTATTTATAGATGATGTCTTTTAAGTTATCCGTTAGAGAAGGCCAAATGTCCGTTACTCAGATGGAGTAGCCGTTGTCTCTGGTTGGTGTGAGCATTGAATGCAGTAATAAATGCATTCTTCGACATCGGCGAAGACTGAAAAATTCTGATTGCTTCTCGTTGTCGGAGATCTTCGGCAGGTGAGACTTTTACTGTTTCATAGGTTATTGAATGTGCATTTATGTTGGCAGGTAGGTTTTTAAAATATTTGACAAGAATAAGGAATGGTTTGGTAAAAGTGAAGCTCTGTGTCAGACGCTGTTTGTCAGATAAAGTTGTGACTCGAGTTGAAGAAGTTTGTCACTCGAGTTCTATCTAATGAGTTCTCCGCAATTTAAAACGTTATGTGATAGAACTTCAAGTTTTTCAAAGTGTCTGACTCGAGTTAACAAAACTTTTATTTGGAAACTTGAGTTCATAATGCAAATTAAGAAATTTATGTTATGAAACTTGAGTTTTGAAAAGAGAGTAACTCGAGTCATTAAAACTTGAATGCTGTAACTCAAGTTTATGCTTGAAAGTTTTTGTGAAACCAGTTATGCAACTCGAGTTATATGCTTTTAGAACTCGAGTTACATTGATGCAAGATCTCCTTCAGAGGTTCAAGGATACGAAACTCGAGTTTTAGAACCCTGGAACTCGAGTTGTCAAAACTTGAAGTGAAAAATTCGAGTTGTCCTTGAAAGTTTTGTGAAACTCGAGTTCTAGCACATAAAATTCCTAGAAAACATATTTTTGGGTATGCAACTCAAGTTGTAGGAAGGTTGTGACTCGAGTCATCAAAACTTGAAGCTGAAAACTCGAGTTGTTGATGCAAGTTCAAGGTGACTCGAGTTGCTGAACCTCCAAACTCAAGTTGTTGCACATGAAATTACTTGGACAGGAGACTTAAGGCATGTAACTTGAGTTTTGCAAAGTGTGAAACTCAAGTCATCACAACTTGAAGTTGGAAACTCAAGTTATACCTGAAAGTTTTCAAAAGCATAAGCATAGAACTCGAGTTGTTGAGCATCTGACTCGAGTTTTTGAACTGTAAAACTCATTTTCAAAATTTCAAAAACCATTTCCAAATCCTGCCATGTAACCTATGAATTAAAACTTTGTTATCATCAAAACAAGGTATCAACAGTCTCTTTTTAACTTGGGTTTATAACTAGCCATCCATTAATCTGCTTCAGCTGTCATCCTTCTAAGTCCTTTTAACAAATCATCCAAAAGTTCTTTTTCACCATACATATTGTCCTACAAAATCCAGAATGACACTAAGATTGTTCAAGAGAATCAAGAATGACCCAAAAATTGTATAAGATAATCAAGAATGTCAAAAAGATTGTTTAAGACAGTCAAGAATGACACCAAGATTGTTTAAGAATGACACAAAGATTGAAAGCTGTTGATACCTTGTCTTGATGATAACAAAATTATGCTAAGAGATTGTAAAATGATTTTAAGTTTCAAATTGTTGATTCAGTGCTTCATGAAAATACTCGAGTGTTTTTATCAAAGTATTGACAGTACTCGAGCATCAGAATTCAATGCTCCAGCACTGCATGTTTTAAACTTAAGAAATTTTAGTACTCCCAGGTAATACTCCAAGTATTGACATAAAGTGTTGTCAATACTCTAGTATTGGAATGTGGTACTCGAGCACTGTTTTTTGAAAATAAGTTTTTAAACTATACTCTGAGTAAACACTTCAAGCATTGGCATAGAGTAATGCCAATGCTCAAGTATTGCAAGTCAGTACTCGAGCATTAGGCTAAAACAGGGCTTACAAACAATGCTGCAATGAAGTACTGCAAGTATTGGCTGACAGCAGAGCCAATGCTCGAGCACTAGGTTTACAGTAATCGAGCATTGAGGCTTCTGAAAACACTTCAAGTCAACACTCCAAGTATTGGCTGAAAGTATTGCCAATACTCGAGCACTGTATTTTAGCACTCGAGTGTTGACTGTTTTTCTCACAGACAACACTTCCAGCATTGGCTGACAGCATAGCCAATGCTCGAGCCCTGCAAATGCTGCACTCGAGTGTTGAGCACTTTATCAGTGCTGTCAAGTGATACTTCAAGTGAAAGCTTCAAGCAGAGCCAACACTCAAGCACAAGTTAACAGCACTCGAGTGTTGTGACCTAACCTTCACCACTGGAAGCCAACACTACAAGCATTGACTGCCAGCACTGTGAATACTCAAGCACTAGCTTTCAATGCTCAAGCATCGGGCTGAAAATTTTCACTGTTCACCAATACTATCTGATAATGCTCCAGCATTCAGTTCCAGCATTCCTAACACCCGAGCACTAAGATCTAGCACTCGAGTAATGTGAATTTCCAAAAATTTACATTTTCCAACACTTGCACAGAATACTCGAGTATTCCTAGGAAGCATTATTAATACTCAAGCACTGAGATTTATTACTCGAGTATTTAACTCTTTTCAAAATACTTTCATATAATACTCGAGCATTACAACAAAACACTGAACTTTTCTTTGAAATATTCTAAGCAACACTTGAGCATTAAAATCTTATGCTCGAGCACTGTCTCTCTTTCTCTCTCTGACAGCTTTATCTCTAACAAATTTCACCTATGTCATACAGCTACTTTCCTTATTTGTGTAACGACACTTTTGAATTATAACTGCTCTCATAAATGCAGAAGCTTAAAACATTAAATGAGAAAAGAAGCACAGGTGTGGTCCGAGACTTGGAGATTTTAACATTCCTCTGCAACATTCAACCTCATCTGACTCAAAAGCATTTAATGCCATTAATGAAGAAGCTGAATGGTCGATAGTGAGAGTAATGGCTACTAAATGGAGTCTAACGGACATTTAAGAGTTTCTCAACTATAAAAGGACCAGCATTCAATATAGAAGATGTGAGACGAACATCCTAAGACAATTTGATGATGAACTGGAAGACACTCTGACTTCAGAACGGGTAAAACTAGAACTAGAAATCTCGGATTGAAACAATTCCAAAAATAGCAGAAAGATGAGACTCTGAACTATGAAAACGAACTACTAACATTCAAAAACACAAAAGAAAAGTGGACGAATGGATAGAGACAATTTGATGATGAACTGGAAAGAACAGACGCAAGAAAATATTAAACAAAGAACGAAATTCAAACAAAAAGGACAGAAAGGTAAAACCTGAGTTTAGGAACGAAGCTCTGATACCAAGATGATGCGAACCCAATAGGGAAAAATCCCAAGAACGCACAGCCAATTCGAATATACGCAACCCAAGAATGCTAAACAAAGGTTGACGATCCACTTGAACCCTTGAGCACAAAAGAACAAGGACCTGAAGTGTTGGAAGACGCCACAAGGTTGATCAAGCCTTGATAAGTCGTTAGTTTAATAAAGAACCCTAGAGAGAATCCTCTCTCAAGAAGCAACTTGCACAATGCAAAGTTTATGATAATCTCCAATCTAATATGTCTCTTCAGAATGCGCATTACAATGTATTTATAAAGGTTACATTCTGAAATTCTAAAGGATAAAATGCAAGCTAAAATCTAGGAAGATAAAATTCAAATTTCAAAATAGTATCTATCTTAAAATCTAGATAGATACTATCCTAACAGAATATCTTCTAGCTAAATTTGAAATTCAAATTTAAAAATGATAACTATCCTAAAATCTAACTAATTTTAAATTCAAATTACAAATTTTTGCATAAATTAAATAAGCAATAACTAGTCAAAATTCTAGGCCCAAAATGTGATTATTTATGCCAGAATGAGTCCTTCTATGTATAGCTCATGGTCTAAGCCCTTTCATTTGAAGCCTCCAAGCCCAAAATAGGATCTGCAAGTCCATTTTCAGCCCAAATCAAGTTAATGACGTCCTTGGAGTATTCATCCTCTTTTGTTGATCCAAATGCCATTTGTTTTGTGAGAACCTCTTGCACAATCCCATTCAATGCTTCCTTAATTCTCTTGTCTCATGCTCTTGTGATTGGTCCACTTGGAATTTGTAGAGGTTCTTTTGAATTTGATAGATCAGCTTGCTGGATCACATCACTACCGCAAGAGTAACATATAACCAAATGATTTTTGCCATACATGATTCCTGACCTTATGGACAATATCAGGCTTGTAATCATAAGGATTCTTATTTTGCTTCCGCAGAAAACTGGCATGATCATCTGGATTCAAAATTTGGTATTTCTGAAAAATAAATTGTTGACAAATAAAGGTCCATTTATATATATTAGCCAACAACAAAAAACATAGAAGTACATGGATAATCATTTAGCATGATACAAAAGCATTATTCTCTTTCCTTGACCCTTCAAACTGTTTTAAGACTCCATAAAAAAAGTACGGCAAAGGTTTTGGGGGGAACATAAACAAAAGAAAAGAAAAATAAAGAGAAAGAGCACTGCTTGTTTCTAGATATTACCCAAACAAATTTAGTTTCGTGAAATAACTTGTAAAAATCTAAGTTAATCTGCATCCATTAAAAATAATTTTTCCAGCTATTTTAAGGGGCACCCGGCACACCACTATTTAGATTGGAGGTTGTTCCGGGGAAAGTTTTCTCTATAGAATCTCTTTCTCTTTGAAACAAAAATACTTTCTTTCATCTTTCTCCTTTGATTAAATAACGTTTCAATCTACCAAACTTACCCTGAGGTGAAATTTTCTATATAGGTATTGCAGAAAGTTCTAAAATCATTGAAAGGAGAAAAGAATGTAGCAAAAGTTTTTGTATCAGTTTTATAGGATTCTTTGTGGTAAGAGAAATTCTAATTTAAGGTTTAGCAATACCAAGAAGACAATAGAAGTAAATACCTTGCCAACATTAGCAACACAAAGTGAGGCTCTCTCAACAATAAAATAAACTCCACCTCCGGAGCTTTGGGAGTGAAGTGCAAGCTGAATTCCTGGAAGTTCTTCAACTGCGCCATCATTGTGTTCTTCATTCCCCTACGATTCATCATTTTCCTGAATAGACACACACACACATTAGCATTTATCGAAATCAAAAATGATGAACAATGATGCTACGGTTTCACAATCCAACCACGAGGCTTGCGACTCAACTAGTTCCAAATATTACGTACAAATACTCACAAAACAATATTTTTTAAAACAATAACCAATAGAATCAATGGTCAAAATGTAGCTATTTTGAAATAGAACATTAATATATTTATTTTGAACGATATGTAGGTATTTCGACATAGAACGTTTATATGAGACAGCCTATTTTCTATAATATGATCAATTAAGTATAGAATGTGAGTTAACACAGATCCTGTGCAAGTAACCCATCATCCCACGTTCTTCAATGGTGTGCATATAGTTTTTTTTTGCAACAAAAGCTTTTGAATAGATAGCATTACTCTTCATCTATTCATGTTCATTCTATTTCAATAAATTTGATTAATTTACCTTCTAGATATTGGAAGATTTTATCCAGGAAATAAGTACCAACCTCATGAACTACATCGGGCCGATAATCATTAAAATTAATTAGCATACAAGTACCTTTCTAACATGGGATTTTTGCAGGGAAGCATTGTCAAGGACAAATACGGCTTTAGGCCCCATGTTATGTGAACAATGAACCAAAGGGGTATCTGTCTGCCCAATGCCCAAGGAAGCTTGTCCCCTTTCCAATGTTGTTGCAGCCAATGTTTGGCTCACTTGTTGCTCATCTCTTTTAAAGTCACATCACCAGTCTTTTGATTCACCCTCTTCCTCTTTAGCCCACTATTTCTACCAGGATTATCCACGACTCTTGATTCCAATGGAATTGATTCAGGATTAATTACAACAATGCGGTAAATAACTTCCACTGAGTTTCATGAACAGAAAGGATTCACCAAAATCTCCTCCCAATGGTATGCAAATTTATATCAAGAAGAAAAGAATTTTGAGTCAGCTACTTGTAAACTCCAGAGAACTTGCTTTATATAATATGGGCATCAGGAAATTGGGGGAAGTTTGAATAGTATTTAAATTGTTGTGGTATTTAATTACAACAATGCGGTAAATAACTTCCACTGAGTTTCATGAACAGAAAGGATTCACCAAAATCTCCTCCCAATGGTATGCAAATTTATATCAAGAAGAAAAGAATTTTGAGTCAGCTACTTGTAAACTCCAGAGAACTTGCTTTATATAATATGGGCATCAGGAAATTGGGGGAAGTTTGAATAGTATTTAAATTGTTGTGGTATTTAATTACAACAATGCGGTAAATAACTTCCACTGAGTTTCATGAACAGAAAGGATTCACCAAAATCTCCTCCCAATGGTATGCAAATTTATATCAAGAAGAAAAGAATTTTGAGTCAGCTACTTGTAAACTCCAGAGAACTTGCTTTATATAATATGGGCATCAGGAAATTGGGGGAAGTTTGAATAGTATTTAAATTGTTGTGGTATTTAATTACAACAATGCGGTAAATAACTTCCACTGAGTTTCATGAACAGAAAGGATTCACCAAAATCTCCTCCCAATGGTATGCAAATTTATATCAAGAAGAAAAGAATTTTGAGTCAGCTACTTGTAAACTCCAGAGAACTTGCTTTATATAATATGGGCATCAGGAAATTGGGGGAAGTTTGAATAGTATTTAAATTGTTGTGGTCAGATGTACTCTGCAAGTAATTCAAATCCAACATATAAATACTTTAATGACAGAAATTTTTCGACAAAAATCAACTCACTGATACCGACATAGAGTAACCGCTAACAACTGCAATTAAGCAAGCGAATGGCGATCCAATCTCACGACGGTGAGTCTGACAGAGATGAGCAAGAGCGAATAGCCAATATTGCAGGAGTGACGAGTGAGCGATGAGCAGGAGGGAAGGCCGCGCTTAAAGGCTAGGGATTCAGGTTTATAGGAAAAATAGGGCAAATCGAAATGGAAAAGGTATTAGTATTATCACCCAAGAAAACAAAAGATATTGAATATTGCAATTATATTTTTAAAAAATCAAATATTCGATGTAAATTTAAAAAAGGTATTGAAAATTTCTTATATTTAAAAACATCATATATTAATATATAAATTTAAAAATATTAATTTATCTTCAGCCACATATAGAGTTGGGCCATTAACTCCATGAGCTGATTCTAGAAGAAGTCAGATATAAAATCTATTTTTTATTTATTAAGTTGTAACTTAATTATATATAAATATTATTTTAAGAAAAGAAATTGTAAGCAAAAGGTTGCATTATTTAATATTTTATGAATTTTTAAAGAAAAATATTTTATAATTGATCGAAAATTTAACTCATGTGAGATTCATCAAAATTGATGAGTCAAGATTTAGAGTCGATTGTAAAATCTTATGTGAACTTTATAAATGATACCAAATCCAACGTTAATATTTAAACATATTTTTCATAATACCAAACACTTAGACATTTTAAAAAGATAAATATAGTAGAAATTAGTCAAATTAAAGAAATCAAAAATCTAAATTATTAAAAGAAATAATCCGCTTTTTCAATATTTAATTATGATAAAAAAAAGTAATATAACCTTATTCTTTTATGGTTAAAATAATTAAAAGAATCTTTTTTAATTATTTATAAGAATATGTTGGCAAAAGTCAAAATTATATTAATTATAATCATGAATTAATTATTGTGAAAATGATGGAAAAAGTACCTCGAAAATCGTGAATCTTTCTACTCCGTTGAGATAACTACGGTTTGGAAAGAAAACTTTCTACACCGTGGGCAAGATGTAAATCTTTAGAAAGTCTGGAATCTTAGAAATGGTTTCAACCCATTTGGATGACATTATTTACTCATTCAAATGGATAAACGTCACACATTCTATACCGTTGTGATAACTACAGTTTGGAAAGAAACTCTCTACACCGTAGGCATGATGTAAAGCTTTAGAGGGGATAAATGTCATACATTCTACACCGTTGAGATAACTACGGTTTGGAAAGAAACTCTCTACACCGTGGGCATGATGTAAAGCTTTAGAGAGTCTGGAATCTCAAAAATGGTTTCAACCCATTCGGATGACATGATTCACTCATTCGAATGGATAAATGTCATACATTCTACACCGTTGAGATAACTACGGTTTGGAAAGAAACTCTCTACACAGTGGGCATGATGTAAAGCTTTACAGAGTCTAGTTCCCGGAAATTGGATCCCATTTGAATGACTCAGTTCACTCATTCAAATGGATAAATGTCATACATTCTACACCATTGAGATAACTACGGTTTGGAAAGAAACTCTCTGCACCGTGCAAATTTGGACATCATAGTCCGAATGAGAGATATGTCTCATCCGAATGAGTGCAGCATCGTTGTTGTCTACACTGTATTTGCTAACATCGATTTAGAAAGAGCAGCTTCTAAGCCGCTCCCAATATATTCGGTTTAAAATGTAAGAGGCCTCTCATTCAGATTCGTGTTATGCCTCAATCGAATGGTTATAACATTCGAATGATGTTGGCCTCATTCGATTGAGAATTTGAATGCTTTCTACACCGTATTTCTTATTTATGTTGTAGAAGGCTCCTTCTTCCCATTTGAATGCGCCCGACGCCTCATCCGAATGCATCGTGGGCAGGACTTTCTAAATCAAAGAAGCACACGTTCGGTGTATAAAGTTAAATTTCTAAACTGTCAATACCCGGTTCAGTGTAGAAAATCCCTCGCGATGTTCGAATTTCTCTCTCTCCAACACGTCGTCGTTCCACATTAATGGTCTGGTGTGCCGTCACTGTTTCAGGGGCATTTCGGACATTTCCTTTAAACTTGAGCAAAGACGGGCGAGGTACTATCAGTTGTCTGGGATTTAAAATTTCGAATCACCTTCCTGGGATTCATGATTTTTGAAGTACTTTTTCTGTCATTTTCCCTTAATTATTTATAAAGTTTTATTGTAGAGAAAAAAAATATCAAATACTTTGGGCAATAGCATCATCAAGTTAAACTCAATTTTAGACCAAACCAAGCTGAAAAAAAAAGTATTATAGATCGGAGGAGTAAAACTTTATCTATTGTAAGAAATAATTTTTTTATTATCATTTAAATGTGCCCTTTTTATTGGATTCTTATTCCTATTGCATAATAATAAATGAAGATGGTGACAAATCTACCAAGGGAGACTAAGGAGAAAGAAAAAAGGCGATAGAAAGAGAAAGATGAATTGTCTAAAAAAATAGAACAAAAGAGAGATGAAAAGTCTTTATTGATAAGTAAATTTCACTTTTTTGTGCTTTTCTAAAATTTTAATATACTACATTTTTTATTTTCTTTTAATTATAGAGAATTTTACTTTATTTTGTTAATATTACATGGGCAAACTAACTAAGCATGGATATAGATAAAGAATTATGGAGAATTTTCTTATGATTTAAAAATTTATATAAAAATTTCCTAAATTTAAAATTCTGTAACATAATTTTTATCTATTTTTTAAATTCTATTCTCATTCACTAAACTAGTAATTGATCATTAAATAGCATATTTTGAAATAAAATATATTTTACTAATATAACTATTATTTACAAACAATCTAATTTATCAAAAATTATATTAGCACATATCTTCCAAAATATTTTATTCAATCTAGTTTTGGTAATTTATATTTATTTAATAATTTTAATAAATTTTAATAAATGTATTGTCTAAAAATAATATTTTAGACACATGTATAAAAAATTATAAATTTTATATAATGGGAAACCGATTGATCAAGATAAAGGGCAAAACTAGGAGAAATAGACAAAAGGAATTAAGGAAGTTTACCAGATTTGTTTGAAGACGTAGCCATTGTACTGATCTGCAGAGAGATTCAACCCATTGAACTCAGGAATGCCAGAGAGAGCAAGAGAGATGATGCGTGATATGAACTTAGATATCATATATATCCCTTTTATTTTGGGAGAATGGGATATTATTTTGTAACTGTCCAGCATATATTTCAATTTTAATAACAATTAATTTTACTCATATTATTAAAATTAAAATTCCTTGATGAAAATATTCATTTACATAACATTAAAATTAGACCCATTGATTCTCTCTTTTATTGCAATTATCTCGAATAAGCTGTAGTATCCACCCTTATCTGTAAACCAATATAGAGACCAAATTGATAATTATAAGATAAAACAAGGCCCAGAAATAAAAGTACAGAAAAAGGAGATATCAGTAGACTTAAGAGATCCTGGTCAAATTAGTCCTAAGGCTCTAAAATCAGTAAGAAAGTAAGCCAGGGACGTATATGTCATTAAGTATAAAGATCAAGGGCAATATGGTCATTGGATAAAAAGCGCCAAACCAGTAGTCAAAAGTCAAGTTAGAGGCCACGGATAGAAAGTACGGAAAAAGTTGATACTATAGGGCCGGAAGTCGCAGAACTAGAATTGGCCCAGTGGATGGAAGTCAATAGGAATAGTTTTGTTAAGCGTGCTTGTCCCAGGAGCAATTTAATGATGGGTGACCCCCTAGGAAGTTGTCCCAGGAATCAGAAACCAAAAGATCAAGGGCCAAAGGGTCAAGGGCAAAATGGGAATTTATGAAAAGGTAGACTGTGAAAGGGCATTTTGGTCATTAAGAGAAAGTGTAAGGGCATTTTGGTCATTTGACCAAGTCAAAGTCAAAAGTCAAAGAGTTGACCAAAAATCAGAAAAAGTAACAGATGCCCATGAAATAGAGCAAAACTTACTGATTACCAGAAATTCAACTGATTGTTGAAATTCGGTCTGGATAAGGAATTATGAAATTTTAAAGATTTAAGGTTGAAAATATTTATTTAAGGTATCAGGAGTTCCCTAAGACCAAAAACCAGAGTCTAGAAAAATTCAGTGAATTTTATAGTATTTTATAAGATTATTGCACAAAGTACGATTAAGGCGATTTTCCCGAAAATGAGGAAAAAGGCCAAAAATCCTCAAAAATACAATTTATTACAAAAATTAATTTGGGACAATTTAGAAGTTATTTTGGGGAAATATGAAGGGCTAGAATATTAATTAAAAATATAGAAAGATATATGTCCCTAAAAATGATTTATTATAAAATTGTTCGTTTTCAGGAGTTTTAGATAGGATAAAGTAATCCTGTTAAATTTGATGGGATTAAGGGACAATTTGAGGATGATTATTTGAATATATTTAAGAGGGAATTATGGAGATTGAATGAGGAAGAAAACATCTCCAGAAAAGTAGAAAAAGATTTATTAGGATAGAGTTATGTTTACCGGTAAAACGTGTAATCGGTAGAATTAACCGAATGGAATTCGGTTTGGTTAATGTAACCAAACCATAACCATATTTTTTTAGCTTCATCATGACATTCTTGGCCAGCCAATAAGAAGGAAACAAATGGTGGAGGTGTGGCTAAATCCTAGCCCTTAGATTAACCTCCTTAATAAGGTTTAATCTCAACCTTCCATTCCAATTTAATGTGAATTTATAAAAAGCCATTTTCTCCTCTTCCTCCCCCATTTGTGACCGACTTTGCAAGCTGCAAAAGGAGGAGAGGACGCCATTTTCAAGCTTGAAGAAGAAGGAGAAGTGCTCTTGAAAATCAAAGGTAAGAGAGCTTACCAATCAAACATATACATCAAAATCTTCTTCTCAACTTCCTTTACAACTTCCATGGATTGAAATTCTGATTTGGGCTCTCTTTCTCAAGTTTGAATACTTAGGGTTCTTAAGAGAAAAGTGAGAAAGAGAGGGATTTAGAGCTATTCATTGATGATAAAAGCCTCCTTGTGTTGTAAGGAGTGCTTTAGTATGGATATTGTGGTTGTTAGAGTCTGTTTTGTGATTTTGTAAATTTGGGAAATCTTGAAGTTTCAGGGGAGGTGCTGCCCAATTTTCCATTTGATATAGGAGAGCTAAAAACAAGCTATACCATGCTTGAATATGGATTTGGAAACAAGAATCAAGTGTTATAAATGATGAAAGTTGAAAAACACATGTTAAGGTATTTT
>JANTPZ010150360.1:0-22216 GCA_025593235.1 Vachellia pachyceras
GCACTCCATGAGCTTTATAAATATAAGTGCTCGTGGACAGAAGAGGCATCGATTTTGAATTTGAATTCGCTCTTGAGCCACGAAACCCTAGAGAGAGAAACGTAGAGGCGCTAGCATGCTGCTGTTATTGGAGACTGTTCGTGGATACTGGTAGAGGGAGGCGATTGAAAGAACGTCGGCTCCTCGTGATCGGAAGCAAGAGCGCGGAAGGTTGTGGAATCTGAAAAGGATCCAGACGCAAGGAAGGGACTATCTTGAAACGAAAAAGGTACACCTTCATCACCTCGATCTAAACGCCTTTGACAGATCCGGTTTTGGGATTAGAAAATTTTAAATTTCGCTGTGTGTATGTTCCAAAATCCCAACATTAGATTCTTCATTCTTATTTATAAATCCAATTGCTATTTGCTTTATTAAAATTAGAGCCAAGGGTGTCACACTAAACCTTGCCTATTGTGTGTTAGTAAATTGCTATTTCCTAACATGCAGTAGGCAAAGTGTACTCAAGTCCCACATTTGTTGGACTCATCTAGAGTGAAGGTCATATATGTAATCGGGGTGTGACATTTGATATCCGAGGCACCTTTTGGGTGACTATGAGATCCCAGGAGGATAAAACCCTGTGCCTACGGGTGACTAAATAGGGACAATACCTCGAGATGTCACATTATAGTATCAGAGCTAAGGACAGCTCTTTCCGTTGGTGGGGAGAGTGTCACACCAAGCACTGCTAGGGATCTAACCTCCTAAGGGACCCTGTAGTGGGTGAAGGGGCAAGGGAGACACAGTAGGTAGGGTTAGGGCTGAGCAAATGACCTGGAACCCGATAGACTGGCCCGAGCCGATAAGATGTTTACCTGTTTGGGCCTGCCCAAAAAGCAACCCGTAACGGGCGGGCTGGTAGCTTAAACGGGACGTGGCACATGCAAGGACTCGGGCTACCCATGCCTGCCCATTTAATTTTTTTTAAAAAAAGGCATGCATCCATCATCAGTTTAAATGGCAAGCAAGGGCAACGTGGCTCTCAAGTGCGCAACCCTACACTGTACACACTACACAACTATACCTACACTCCAATTTTTTTGCCGCAAACGCACTCATCTCTCTTGATAGTCGGCACTCCATTTTCTTCATCACCATTCACTCTGCATATGCTCCCAAGTCCCAGCCTCTTAATCAGCTCTGCCTCTACTTCCAGCCTCTACTCGTAGCCCTTCATTTTCTTAGTCGCAAACGCACTCGACAAGTTCAAATAATTTAATCACAGCATTTAATACTGCAATGTTTGTTTGGGCTTCTTGTTTTCTTATCATTTAATATGCCTCCTTTTTGTTTGCTTATCATTTAATATGTCTCCTTTTAGCATCGGATGTTGAACTTTGATTTTTCATGGTTTTGGGCTTTTTGTTTGCTTATCTTTTAATATGCCTCCTAAGGAAACATTTGTTCATAGTTTTTATATTTTAAGTTTAAATTATGAATCATTGAAGACAGAAGTTTTTAAAAGCATGTTTGTGTGAGTCAATGAGGTTATACCCACGTGTGCCTTAAGATTCTAAGCATGCCATAGTTGATGATTTGTTGCCTGATGGTATTGTGGTGAGGACGGGAGATAGAGTCATGTATTTTCCTTAAGGAATGGCGATGATGGTTATGCATGAAGGACCCTTTTCTTCCACAAAACCTAGTTTTTCTGTCTAAGATGACTAAAAATGTAAGTTTATCCTTCCTTCACTTAGTCTGCATTGTATATAACACTCTCATCATCCTATCGATTTTTTGTTTTATTGGTAAATTCTTGTCTTTGCTAGCCTTAGTCAGTTGTTGGATAAGCTTCAGAGGCCCAACTAATCTAGACCCAAAGCCGCTTGATCTATTTTATGGGTTTTTTGGGGCATAAATGGAGCTTCTTTTCCATAGTTTAAGAAGCCATACCACCTTTATTAAAAAAAGAAATCATGGATATAGAATCTAAAATTGATTGGGTTCGGTGTGGAAGCTGGGACTTTCAAAGGTTGGCTACTTTAATTCTGTTAGTGTAGGAATTGACCAAGAGGGGGTGAATTGGTCACCTTTAAAAATTAACACAGAATTTATAGAAAAAAAAAATATCACGAGCAAGGCAGAGTGAGAATGGACACGAGAGATTTATACTGGTTCGGTCCTTCTAACCTACGTCCATCCTTAAAGTACCTCTGAGCTTTTCAATCCACTATCCTACAATAATCAAGGCTTACAGGGCTTTTACAACTAGAGACACACTCCCCCTTACAACACGTACTAAAACAAAGTCTCACGCACTCTATATTTTAGCTCAAACTTAGCCCAAATGATTCGAGGTCCCAACCTTGAATATCTCACAGATTACAATGAATTTTTGACAAGGAAGACTCTCTTGAAAGAGTAGATAATGAAACTCTGAAGCTCAAGGATTTTATAAATGTAACGACAGAAGGTAGTTGTGACAATAATGGCATATTCAATTCTTTTATTGTTCTCCTCTCTCTTCTTTTTTTTTGTCTTCAAGCTTCTTTATTTATAGCTGAGACTTCAATAAATGTCTGTTAGTCAGAATTTGAATATCTGTTAGAGAGAAGCTTCTGCCCGTTACTCACACCAGCTGCATTTGTTGACTGTCATTAATGCTCCATAAATGTTGTGATTCAATTGTCACGCCGGAAGTCATTAATGCTCGTCTTCATTCCTCGGACTCTCTGATCAGTTTAATGAAAAATCTGCAAGGCATTTATTAGGGCAGGTAACGTTTAAAAAATTAGACATGAGATAGGAAAGTTTCGGAGAACGCTAGGCTTAGCTGTTAGGCTGATACTGTGTCAGATAAGGTAGTTCTCAAGTTTTGATTCTCAATACTCGAGTGATTATTAGAGTGAGCAAGTGTAAATTTGAATTCCATGAGCTAGTACTCGAGTTTTAAATTCAGTACTTGAGTTTTTGTAACACTTTTGAAGTAACTTGAGTGTTTGCTTGAAGTGTTGCAGAACACTTTGATTTGAAACTCGAGTTGCCTTAAGAGTGTTGAAAATGACCATCAATACTCGAGTGTTGTAATCAGATACTCGAGTTTTGTAAACACCTTTAATTAATACTCGAGTTTTCAAGAAGAAGTTTGAAGTAAAACATTTTGGAAAAACTTCAATACTCGAGTATTCAAACACAGTACTCGAGTGTTATCAACATTTTCACCATAACTCGAGTTCTCTAATGCAAGTGTTGTATTTGTTTTAAAAGAAATGCTCGATACTCGAGTATTCCAAACCAATACTCGAGTGTTGACAACACTTCCATTTGTAACTCGAGTTTTGTGCTTCAAGTGATGTGCTGTGTTTTGAAAATAAAGCTCGATACTCGAGTATTACAAACCAATACTCGAGTGTTGCCAGCACTTCATCCTCAATACTCGAGTTTTACTTGGAAGTATTCAATTGAAAAGCATTTTGAGTTCCAATACTCGAGTTTTAGAAAACACAACTCGAGTGTTATCAATACTTCCACCTAATACTCGAGTTTTCACTGATAGTTTTGAAACATGGAATCAAAATTAACTCACAATACTTGAGTGTTCAGAATCAATACTCGAGTATTGTTAACACTTTAATAACAACTCGAGTTTGTCTGAAAGTATTAAATTTTAACATATTTTCAAAACTCAAATACTTGAGTTTCAAAACATAATGTTCAAGTATTATCAATACTTTCATGCAAACTCAAGTTTTACCTAAGAGTGTTGAATCTTATCATCTCTGCGAACTCAAACTCAATTACTTGGTCAAAGAACTCGAGTGCTTGATCATGAATGCTTAGCAAAACTAATTTAAACTTCATAATTCCTTAAATCACAAGTCAATCATTTTGTTATCATCAAAATAAGGCATCAACAAATTCCAGCCAATGTGTTTCAAAGATTGAGTTAAATAGTGGGGGATTGTTGTCATCATAGCTTGCAATTCACGCTTCAGATCCCTAATGCCATCATCGGTGACTTAAAGGATGGCATTGCTCCCACTCTTATAAGCGCTTTTACACTCTTGTTTGGGATCTCTAAGAAAAGGTTTACATGATCAAAACTTCTCTTACACGTATATCTTACATAATGTATAATCAATTATAACATGTTGGTTTTTTTCTTAAATTATTTGTTTAGGATTAATGTGAAGATTCTTTTTTATTAAATTATTTGTTTAAGATTATGAATTAAATCCATCACTTTAATTGTTTTTGCAGAAAATGAGTCATAGCATTAGCAACACAAAGACAATTGCTATTGACACTAGGGACAATGTGCTAATGATTAAGGAGACTATTGAAGGTAATAATACGATGGTTAATAAGGCTGCAACAGTCAATGAGGGAAGAGCAATAACAAGGAAAAGGAGGTAAACATCTTAAGCATGGAACCATTTCAAAATGCTACCATTATCTAAAACGAAAGGCCAACATCATGCACGGTGCAACTATTATATGGGCAAGATTATGCAATCCACCCATCTAATCATGAGACCAAACAATTGCTGTGTCATTTTCAAAAGAGTCTAAAAAATCAAAATAAAGCAAGCAAGTCACAATCCTTATTCTCAGTTAATTCTAATCAAACAACCACTCATCATGTGTATAATGAGGAGCAGCGTAAAAAACCTGTTGCAAAATTCATCATAAAAGATTATATGCCTTTTCAAATCTTAGAAGGGGAGGGTTTTAGAGAGATGATGCAAGACTTTGAACCAAGATTTAAAGCCCCCTGATGGTGGATAGCTGCTAGGGACTACTACCAACTGTATCTAGAGGAGGCAAAAAATTTGAAGAAATATTTTAAGAGATATAGGTCCATGTATCCATAAAGGGGATACAATTGGGAATGAAATTGAGATGTGCTTATTGAATTGGAGCATTGACAAAGTTTTCACAATTACAGTTAACAATGCTTCTACCAATAATATTGCAGTTGCATATTTGAGAAAACGTCTGAAGAGTTGGAACGGCCTAGTACTTGATGGTGAATTTATGCATATGAGGTGTGATGCTCATATTTTGAATCTAATTGTTTTTTACACTACAAAAAAGACTGTATTAGTAGCAGTTATTTTATGTATTTGTAGCGATTATAACCGCTACAAGGACATATTGTAGCGGTTTGGCAAATCGCTGCAAAACTCACCGTGGCAAACGATTTAGCAGCGGTTAAAAAGAACCGTGACGCACATAGAATAAACCGTTACTAAGTTTGTAGTGGTTATACAACAACTGCTACAAATTCTCTACATAACCGAAGGACGTATGAACATTTTATAGCGTGCTAAAACTGCTTCGAATCTAGCAAACGTGACAGAGTCACATTGTAGTTGCAGCGGTTTCAAAACCGCTACAAATTAAAATAGTAATTCCTACCATATTTTGAGGAGGTGAAAATTTTCCCTCGACTCTGCAGCAATTTCAGAATCGCTACTAATAAAAATAGTAAAGTAATTCCCACCCGTTGACGAGTGAAAATTTTCCCTCCAAAAATTTGCAGCAGTTTATGAAACCGCTACTAACTTAAAATAGATGTTCACACCTTTTTAATTGTAGCGGTTATAGAACCACTATTAAACCTCATTAAATGGAAAAAAATAAAAAAAGGTAGCATATTTAAAAATATTTAAACAGTTGTAGTAGTTTTAGAACTGCTACTAAATATTATAAAATTTAAAAAAATTGTGAAATTATAAGTTACAAAAATCAAAATAAGAAAAAAAACAATAATTAAAATATTTTGTATATTGTCTATATTAAATTCAGTTGAACAAAAAATATATAAAAATTTATATCGAAAGAAAGTGATTCACAACAAATAAAAAATAACAAAATTAAAACATTAAAAAAATACTAAAAACATAAAATAACAAAACCCAAAATTTAAAAAAGATTAAAAAGATAAAGATAAAGATAAAGAAATAAAACAAAGGAAAACAAACCAAACAAATGTACAAAAGCAGGAGAAGACGAGCAGACAATACCATAACAACATTAAGATGCCAGAGATGAAAAATGATTGGGGAAGGGGAAGGGGATTTGTAGGCTCTTCAGCGTGGATTAGCAGGGGTTTATGTCACTTATTTTGCAGCAGATTGATTTAGCAACAGTTTATGCCACGTAAGTTTGCAGCAGTTTATGATGGCAACGGTTGTATTTGCAACATTTTATGTGACTGTGTTTGCAGCGATTTATGCAGATTTGCAGCTTGGAAGCCGATGCAAATACTTTCCACATTAAAAAAATAAATACATTAAGCATCTGATTTATTTATTCATCTTCATCAGCTTTAATAAGGGGTAAATCTTCATCTCCTTCAGAAAAGAAGTTTTGAAAATTAGTATGCTAGAATGGCTCAGCCTCATGTGTCAACTGTTCATCGCTATCACCCATGTCATAAATATCTCTGGACTTCAGATAAACAACCATAATCCAGTCTTTATGTTTTTTATCTTTGACATAATAAACTTGTTGTGCCTCTAAAGCTAGAATATACTGCTCATCATCTGAAGAGTCACTTGTGTGAATGAGCCTTGAGAAATTCACAGATGTGATGCCCAGCTCATAAGCGGTTATTCCACAAGCAGTTGTTGTATTTGCCCAGGAGCACTTGAATAAAATGACGGTGAATTGACCCTAATAATTCAATTCGATGATGTCAACCAGTTTTACATAGTAGGGTACACCTCCAAAACGTATGTCATCATCACTGTAGTTCACATTACTTCTTGTACCGAAGGTCCCAAAAACCCCAGAATTTTGGGTGAGAGAACCTTGATCGCGTGAAACTGTACAGAACTTGAATCCATTGACGTTGTATGCGGTAAACCTTCTTGCATACTGGAGCGAACCAATGTCAAGATTTGTCAAATCAACTGGATGGGTTGTTTTCATTGTGCATTCGACGTGCAAACCAACTTGGGAATTCTCTATGCACCCTTCTATCAACCTTAACGGACGTCTCACCCTGATACGTAGTTGACGCTTAACATAATTTCTAAACTCGCTGACATAATAAAACATATATTAATGTTGGTAAACATATGGTAAATTAATAAGAAAATATGTTGGTACTGATACTTACTAAATGAAAGGATCTACTTGACTGTAGTTGATGAGGACATGTCAGTGTGCCTGAGCATCTCATTAGGAGTGAGGTTGAAGTATTGATGTCCTCTAACTAGAGAGAATAAACTGGCTCCCGATGTTAGGGACCAACATCAGGGTAATCATCGACATAAGGATGACGATGTTCGATAAAGCACTACTTCCAACTGTGTGGAAGGCGCAATGGCTTCGCGTCAAAGTTACACACAGGACAAGCAGTCCAATGTGCACATTCCATCCAGATAAAGTTCCAAGACCCGGAAAATCACTTATCATACACATCAAAGCCGCACGCAATTTGAACAACTCCTTATTATATGCACGTATGTCTCAATCCTATCAATCCACAATTCAACCATCTTCTTTATCAAGGGTTGCAGGTACACATCAATATCGTTACCTAGTGCTTTCTTTCCTGGGATGATCATAGACAAAATGAATGAGTTTTGCTTCATACACATCCAAGGAGGCAAATTGTATGGAATTAACACCACATGCAAAATACTGTAACTTGTGCTTAGGTTCCTGAAAGGATTGAATCCATCAGTCGCCAGAGCAAGACGTATGTTTCTGGGATTCACCGCAAAATCTGGAATTCTTTATCAAATCCCTTCCAAGCCTCGAAATCCCGTGGATGTCTTAACTTAACATGGGGATTCGCTTCAACAGCATGCCACCTCATGTGCTCAGTAGTTTTAGTCAAGAAATACAATCTTTGAAGTTGCGGCTTCAAAGGAAAATACTTGAGAATCTTTGCAGGTTTCTTCTTCTTATTCTTCCCCTTCCCTTCTAGCTTGTATTCGAGGTGTTACACTGCTTGCAAATTTCTCTATTCGCATCTTCTCCCCAATAAAGCATGCAATCATTTGACATAAATGAATTTTTTCGTACTTCAAACCCAATTTAGTGATAATCTTCTTTGCACATAAAAAGATGCTGAGATCAATGCTTTAAGGAATGCATTAAGTAATAATTCTAATAGCATCGACATTCCCTTATCATATATACCACATAGACACTGAATATAAGAGTCTATTATGCTATGATTGTCCCACTAGGTAATTTAAATAATTTAAAATTGTTTTAGCTACAACATTGTGACATTTATTTCAATTATTTGTAGTCAATCAACAACATCTCTATGTGGTTAGGTGGAATTCGACATATCTTATAATTGAGGAAGAAGATGTAGATTACAATGACTACTTCAAAAAAAAGTTCGGTTTAATTCAATTGGTCATATTTAGGATGACATAAATGATGATAATGAAAGAGATGATGCTAGTGATACAGGTACAACTCAACCTCCTAGTGAATATGATTGGTGTAACGTCCCCATCGCGTGTGGCAGTGGAAAATTGGTTTGTAGCAGCCTTTGACCAAGAAAAAGAGGGAGAAAGCGTCTGTTGTACCAACTTGTTATCATTTAAAAAAATAAAAAAAAAAGAATGAGAGGGAAGCAGGCGGACAGACACATCAACATCTCACACACATTCATCACACACACAAAGACATTCCAGCTGAGAGGAGAGAATGTCGCCGGAGAGGGAGAGTGGAAAAGAAAGAGAGAGTGCGTGAGGGAGAGAGAAGAGCTTCAGAAGGGTGTTTTCCAGTCTAAAGTCATACTTTGGGGATTATTTAGGTAAGTAAAATGATTTATTTTCATCAAACTTCCTTCATGAAAGTTGTTCTAAATATTTTTCTCTTTCTAATGGTAGTAATATTATGTTGATTAGAGAATATTTTGGGATTTATATTTTCGTACAGTTTAAGTTTTATTTGTAGAAAACCATAAAATTGTAGATATATTTTTATAACTTTGATCTGTGATGTTAGATTTATTTATTTTTATACCTGGAATATTTTTACGAATTTAGTTATTTTCAAAAGATATGATTTTTGATATATTGATATTTTGACTAAGTAGTTGATGGTTAAATGGTTAGAGTGATATTAGCAAATTTATTAATCTTGTTATTACATGATTTAACATATATACATTCGTGTTATATAGTTAAGTATATATTTTTTTTGTAAAAAATAATATAAATTAAATAAGAAAAATATATATATATATATGTATTTATATATATATATATATATATATGAGTATAGATATATTTATAATAAAAAGTATTTAGAATAAATTATAAACTCGTTTAAATAAATTATTTAAATCAAAAGTATTTATAGATATAAATTTCTGTGGGTGTTTTTATTTATTAAAATTCATTTAAATAATTTATTTGAAATATTAGAGGTATACTTGAAATTTTAATTGATGTGGGTGGTTTAATAAATTAAGGGCTTGTAATTTTAAAAAAAATTATATCTTTAAAATCCTACACTTTAAATTAGGATTTTAGTATAAATATTATTATTAAATAGTGGAAATAATAATTTCAAGTCTGTTGAACAATAATTTTACCCCAAATTAGTTGTAAACTAATGTGTAATACTATTTAATTTTTGTAGACCGTTTATAGGAATCTTGGTGTTGGGCGAGGATTTACCTGTGGTAATATTTTATTGCTTGGCGAGAGGTAACCATTTTCCTCTCTTTGTGCATGCTTGTAACATGACTGTGAGTAATTTTAAATAATTAGAATTAAGAAAAAAAATGCCTTGATATTTGAGTTGCATAACAAAATTATGTTGTTAATGAAATTGTCTTGTGGAACCTATTTTCATCGTGAAATTAAAAGATGATTTATTTATATATATTCATAGTATTATTTTATTTCAAATGTTGCCTGGAGATCTTGGGAAATTGATCACGATACATGAATAGATTTATTATTATCAGTGGATGATCTAAGAGGGAGTGGTGGATGTTGTTTTGATGGGAGATTATTTTAGAGGAAATAAGGGGGTGATTTTCTTGTACAAAAAGAGGAAATAAGGTGGTGGGCTACCAGGTGTACACTGGTTAGTCCTTTGGCCCACTTGTATTCGATAGGGCAATGACACCCTACTAATATAGTAGAGGGGGAACCCATGGTCCGGTCTAGTGCGCTGTGGACCTGGCCAGTCCATATCACTTGATCGGTGAGCTCGTTGAGTTAACTACTAGTCATGTAGGATAGTACTAGCCCATGGGTTCAGTCAGAGGAAATAAGGGTGAGGAGGAATGAGGGAGATCAGAGAAATAGATCTTGTGCATTGATTTTATACAACTTTATGATGAGATAAGCATGAGATTATGATGTCATAAATTGATAAATATGTATGCTTGATTTAAGTGGCTTTTTGCTATGCATTTTTCTATTTAATATGAATATCCCACTTGACACCTCATGGGCACTTACTCGTATGCCTAATGAGATGGAATTGCTGGTTGCTGAGACATTTGTCTCACCCTATTGTTTTAACATTTTTCCAGGTGGTAGTTCCCGTGCTGGTCCTTCAGGGAAGACTCCGGAAGCTTGAACTACTTTTTGTAAAAGTAGTGCTTCCTTCTTTTTGGATTATGTTGTATTATTATATATTGCCACGTTATGGCTCATTATGCATACTCTGACTTTTTTGACTCTATGGTATGTCGATCAATGATGGTTCCATTATTAACCAGTCAAAGGTTTTGAGATTGAATTTTCGTTATTTGACATTTTAAGAAAAGGATTTTACAATTGGGGTGTTGCAAAGGAGTTTCTTGTGTTCTTGAAGCTATTTTACATTAACTTTAAAATTTTCTGGATCCAATTATGTGACAACAAACATATGCTTTGTACATATAGTTGCAATTCAATCAAACCTTCATAAAAGTGTAAATAGTGAGTACTCTTCGTTGACTGGCATCGCTAAGAGGATGCAATCAAAGTTCGATAAGTACTAGGGGGAATATGGAGAAAATGAACCCCTTGTTGATTATATCAGTGATGCTAGATCCTAGATACAAAGTGACAGATGTTGAGATTGCTTTTAAAAAGATTTGTCCTGATCCTGCAAAGCGTGATGCCACATTGAAGAAGATTATTGATGTCTTGTATCGGTTATATGATCAGTATGCAGTTAATGTCCATCCAATCAATGATTCACTTAGATATCAAACATCAAAACAAATGGATGATAGTGTTGCTGATAAGCGTAATGAGTCAACTCCTGAGGATGAATTTAAGGAGGTACCCTTGTCTGCTATTGATCCTATCTTCCAAAAGTTTTTAAACACTGCAAACGCAGTATATAAGAAGCCTGAGTAAGTTTCTGAGGTTGATGAATATCTTCAATATGATTTAATTGACTTTGGTGATTCTAAATTTGACCTTTTGACATGGTGGAAAGGGATTGCTTGCAAGTTTAAAGTTCTTAATCTCATTACACGTGATTTATTAGTTGCAGCGGTCTCTCTAGTGTCTTCAGAATCCGCTTTTAGTACTAATGGTCGAATCCTGGATACCTTTAGATTTCCTTGTCCTCAAATATGGTTAAGGCACTCATATATGCTCAAAATTAGCTATGTACAAGTCACCCACCCAAAGTCATTGATTTGGATATAGATAATGTTGAGGAGAGTGCAAGTGTTATTACGGGTAATTTTTTAGTGTTTTCACTTTGTATATTTTTATCTTTTTACTACATATTAATGAATCTAATTTATATTTTTGTGTGGTGTAGAGCAAGATTAAACAGTTGCAACTCCAAATTTAAGTGTTACAAGTAAATCCAAAGATGATTCTAATGATTTTGTTAATGATTGATGAGATTATTTAGATGACTTGAGACTATGTAGTGTTTATTAATAATTTGATATCATTGGATTTGGATAAATGATGATGTGTAATGTGTTTATCGCTCTATTAGACTATGTTATATTTTTGTTGTTTGCTTTTTTCATATTGTCGTGTTTATTGACATTAGATTTGGATTAATCATGTGTAATGATGTTGATGATTGTTGTGTTTATGTTGTTTATGTCATGTGTATTTATATGTTACTACCATTGGAAAGATTTTAGGTTTCCATTTCTTGGCTCCATATAGCAAAAAATAAGTAAGCGGGCAGGCCACGGGTTGACCATAGAGGCAGCCCGGCCGACCCATTGCTCATCCCTAGGGAGGGTGTACTTAAGTTCCATATTGGTTGGACTTGACCAGAGTGAATGCCATATATGTAGTCGAGGCATGGCCTTAAACATATGAGGCACCTTTTAGATGACTATGGGATCTCAAGTGGACAAAACCTACCCTTGACTACGGTTACAAACAAGGACAATACCTCGAGATGTCACATAGGGCTTAAAAGGGCAGTTCGTTTAAGCCTTTCAATTTGTTTTAATAACAGTTATAAGTGACAAAAGCTAAAGGCTTCAACTTCCTTTGGACTTTAGGCCTATATCCATTTTCATTTCATTTTTAAAAAATGTAAGCTAACATAAGTCCCTAACAGAACAGAGCCTCCTGATTCCTCTTTCCTTAACCTAAATCCAAAGCCCTCTCAACCTCTCATAGCCTCCTCCAATCCTCCATCCTCTATCCTCTTGGGTCTCCGCCTCGTCTCTCACTCTCAATCTCTCCCCCTTCTCTACTTCTCACTATCTCTAGTTCATGGTCTCTAGCCTCCAGGTCATGACGTAACAATCAGTCACAACTCTAACTCCCTTTAGCTCTCAGCCTCTTGCCTCTTGGTCACACGTCAACTCCGTTACCATGACCAAATTAGTGAATCACTAAACCCTGAACCCAAAATGAGATGAAGCTCAAGCTGTCACCAATTTTCCATCCACTCCTTCTATCTCGACTTCTCCCTCACTGCTCTTTCTCAGACGCACTCCCTCTCCTTCAGACCCTGAGTGACAGGCTAGTGGCGATAGGTCTCTTAGGTCTTAATTTTTCTTCTCTCGGCCAGACAGAGACAAACTCTCCCTCTGAGGAGCTTTTTCTCCATCTCTAGATTTCCTTCTCAACTATTCCAAGACTCTAGATCTCCTCTACATACTCCAAGTATATTCATTTGTCCAACTTTCCTTCTGTGTTTTGATTAAATTGGTCAATTGGTTTGTGTTTGCTGTTAGCGATTATCAGCTGCTCTGATTGAATTTGGATGAATATATGCTCTGTTAGGTTTGTGTGGCTTGTTTATCATCATCATCATCTAGCCATTTTCAATTCCATCTAGGCTGTATTTTTTGTTAGATATGATTAGTTTTGATGATGTCAAATATAAAAGAGTAAAAATTTTTTATAATCCATATTGATTTGTTAATATATTTGTGCATCCTTTTTAAATTGGAAGATGATGTTTTAAATAACTCAATTTCAATGTTAAAATGTTTCAAATAGATGTTATATGATCATAGATTGAGTTACCATTCATCTAAACTTAATTTCGATGCTCAGAGCTGATTTTGGAAGTTAAAACTCGAGTTCAGCATAAAAAACTCGAGTATGATGAGTTTTTAGAGTTTCCTGTTGTAAAACTTGAAGAAAAACTCAAGTTTTGAGATTTTGGGGTCAACACTTGAGTTTTGCATCATGAAACTCAAGTTCCGACCTCTTGGAGTCAACACTCAAGTTTTAGGTTATCAAAACTTGAGTTTCAGCCTCTCTGTTAACTTTCAGCTCAACATATGTTTGGTATTTTGATCATATCTCTCAAAACACAAGTTCGATTGATGTAAAACCAATTTCATATGAAACTACACTCCAAATGTGATTTATAGACACTAAGAAAAGCATCAAATCATTTCTTATGAAGGAGATATAAATTTTTAAACTTGGTAGAAAAATTCAACTCTTTATCTCTGACCTTTACCTATTATATCTATCATAACTTTCTTTATATAATAGATTTAGAACTTATTATTGCTTCATGTGAAAGTAGACTTGCAAGGCTTTCCATTTATATATTATTTTCATGGTTTGGAGTTGAATTGAGAGAGTTATGGTCATTGCAATATGAGTAATGTGCTGAAAGCTGGACCTGACTTGATGTAAATTCAAACGTTGAAGCAAAACTCGAGTTTCAATGCTTCAAAACTCGAGTTTCATGCTAAGAATGTAGTTTTACACAATACTTTCATTGGAAACTTGAGTTGTAAAAAGAAGTGTTGTAACAAAAATTGAAAAGGTATAGGTAGAATATGTTTGACATCTGATTGTTGGACTGTTTTGACTTTTGAAGGATATATATATGTTCGCTAGTTCATTTTTGTGAATAAAAAGTGGACACTAAATAGTAAGATACTTGCTTTTTGTATGATGAAGCCTCCACATTCTAGAGTAGAGTTGTCTAAGAAAGTTCATGATTACTTGATAGACTAGGGGATTGATGCTAAAATATTCTCAATTACTCTTGGCAATTCATCTACAAATGATAACATGCAAGACTTGATGCTATATTTACAAGAGAGCTTCAGATTGATTTGTAATGGAGAATTCTTTCATGTGAGATGTTGTGTGTAACACCTCTCTTATCTTCACTTTATTATATATTAGAGACCTTAATTAGATCACTTAGAGCCATTATATAAGCTAGAATTAGTTATCGATGTGAATTTCAAAACCCACTTTGACTATTATCCATTAAAAGCTTAACATTTTAGGCCCAACTTTGAAAATTCACAACTAATTCTAGAAAAAATTCATTCATGTGATCTTGGTCTCCAATACCCATTTGATCAAATTAAATTCCAAGTTTCATCTTAAACCATGTGGAATTGCCTTATTCATTTGGTTCCCTGAAACTAGGCTTCATCGCGACCAACTTTCTTGGCCACATGGAATTTCCTCTCGGGTGTAGTTCATTACGGCGAACTTGTAAGTTCACACCAGTGAACTTTTCTAGAATGCATCAAATTCCCTTTCTGAGCAGTTTTGCTGCAACCAACTTTGAACTTTGTTGTGGTGAACTTCTGCTATTAGATTTTCTGCTAAACTTAAAAAATTCATAACTTTTTGCATACAACGCCAAATTGAGCAAACTTAGACTCTATAGAAAGCTTAAGAAAATATCTACTTGCATATAAAATTTCATGATCATTAAACCTCATTTTCTCATTTTAGCCCATTTGATCACAAATAAGGTCTTTGGACCCTTCTTTAGCCAAGTTTGCTTGCTTAGTTCATTCTCTTTGTGCATTTCACAACACAACTCATATATTCACTTCAAATATCACATCTTGAACATGGTAGGAGTTTAATACATACAATTTTCCAAGAATTGCAGATATACATTAACTAGTATACAAAACATACAACATGTGCATCCTTTCATTTTTGCATTGGAAGCCACCTAACTTTCATTCTTGCACCATTTTCCCTTGTCCTTGCTCCTTGAGCTTGTGCCTATGGTTAGTCATTCAAAAGAATGAGATTTCAAAGAAATCCCAGTAGTAATTAATTCTAATCCACACATTAACATACATGATTGTTTGAATGTATCATTAACAAAACTTACTTTCTCATATTAACATACATTGTACAAAGCCAAGGCACATCAAATGTTGCATAGCTACAACCATGTACAAATAATAATTTCATGTTATAGGACTACCACCCATATAATTTATTATCAACATGTCACAAAACATGTATAGAGTTTATTTAAACTACTTATTACTTGTGATTCTTGTTTTTTCTCAATTCTCTCACAAACCCTCATCATCCAAGCAGCCAACAAAACCGCTTATTCAACAATCTAAACCGATTAGATGAGATATTAGAGGCTCTAGATGAGTTCTATAGGAAGAAATCAAGCTAAATCCATCAACTTACCTTTGTCTTTGTTTGATTTTCCTCTCCCTCTTGTGCTTCCTCTTCTCCACCGACCTCTCCCTTCTCGACTGGTTTTGCAAGAAATTGAACAGAAAATAGAGTGAAGAAGACTTTAAAATCTGTCTCCATATTTCACTTTCCAAAAATACCCTTACTTTTATGATTTTTGGCTACCGGAAATGCTTTTAAGGAAGTTTCTGATCATTAAGACCATTTCAACCCCTTAAAAATTCCCATAATTCACAAGCTCACTAGGATATTTTTTTCTTTTCTCAAAACTCATTTTTGAAATGCCCTTAATAATTTTTTCTGAAAACTCTAATAAAGTGATTTTAGCCTTTCGTATCGTCATTCAGGCAAACTGTTTCTGACTTTCTACAACCAACTTTATAAATTAGGACACTTCAAAAACTATTTTTAGCCACTTTAATATTACATTTATGAGGCCTTTAGACAATTCAAAAAATAATATTTGGCTAAAAACTCATTAAATAGCCAAAAATATTAATTACTGTAAAAAAGTCCCGCGAAGGGCATTTTTGTCTATTTAACCTTAACTGAGCCTCAATTGTTGATCAATGAATTTTTCTCTACCCCTGTTGCCTGGGGCCATTTTTTGGTATTTTGATATCTTTTCCCAAAATGACCATTATGTCCCTAACTTTTCCAAAAATGACCATTTTACCCTTACATTTTATTTGCTTGCAAGATGGCACCTTTGGCATCTCTTATACTTCTATTCACTCTCCAAACCCTTAAATACACTGTAGCCCTTCGTTTAGCCATTATCCTCAGTTACTGGAAAATGAGGATATTACATTTTCCCCCCTTAAAATAAATTTTGTCCTTGAAATTTGCATATCTCAGTCAAATACTTTGAGCACTTAGCTTTCATCTTTTCTTCTATTTCCCACGTAATTTCTTAGATGTCATCTCTTGCCAAACCACTTTTAAAATCATCTTATATAACTTGAACTGTGTATGAATTATTCTTATTTTATGCAAATGTAAAAAAATTAAGATGTTGCTTTATGCAAATATGTCAAGCCCGGATCCTGTGATTTAAGAGATGCCTAGAAAAATGAAAGAAAATTTTTACAAATATTGGCATAATTGTAGTGTCATTCTTGTATTAGTAGATGTGTTTTATCCATGATGGAAGTTCAATATAATATAATATTACTATTCAAAGATTGACCCTACCACTTCTTATAAGAAAATTACCATTGTTAAGAGCAAACTAAATCTCATTTTCAATGAATATTCAAACGTCCCATTCTCTTGTAAGTTATACTTCTGGAGCTAGAACTACTATATCAACTATGAACTCTTTAGCGGTTATAACCCATTATTTATCTTACACTCCAAGTGTTTCAACTGCTTCTTTTAATGATGCATTTGGTGCAAGTTCTTCTAATATTTCTAGTATTATTTATCTAGGAAGAACCAATATTAAATCATGCTTCTATGGACAAGTATGAGCTTGAAACTTATCTAGAAGAACCAATATTAAATCCTAATAATTGGAAAGATTTGGATATCTTGAACTGGTGGAATAACAATCAACATCGATTTCCAATTCTTTCAAAGATAGCAGCTGAAATTCTTAGCATTTTGATTCCTATGTTAGCAAGTGAATCAACTTTCAACATTCGTTCTTGTGTTCTAACAAATTATAGAAGTTTTATTCTTCCAACAATGTTTAGGCACTCATTTGTACTCATGACTGGTGTAATATCCGTATTTTGGTAACCGGAATAAAGGCTAAACTAAAAGCAACAAAGATATTAAGGGGCTGGAGAGTGAAAAGGAATGAAAAGAAGTCTAGAAATGCCTTTGTAATTTAATAAAACGTAAGGGCAAAATGGTCATTTTTGGAAAAGTTAGGGACATGATGGTCATTTTGGGAAAAGATGGCTAAAATATCAGAAAATGAACCTTGGTCCAGGAATGTAGAGAAAAATTCACTGATCATGAATTGAGGTCTAGTTAAAGTTAAAATGACCAAAATAACCCTTACGGGAATTTTTAAGGTCATTTAATATGTGGCTGATTTTTTATTTTCTAGCCAAATATAATTATTTAAAATGCCTAGAGACCTCAAAAATGTTTTGAAAAATGGTGAAAAATAACTTGGAAAATGCTATATTTTATCAAATTAATTTCAGCCTTAAGTCATCAATAGTTTGCCGGATCGGCAATATGAAAGGCTGAAAATCTTCGAATTAGGATTTCAAAAGAAAAATATTTAGAGCATATTTGAAGGCTATTTGAGATGATAAAAATCATGGAAGAATCAGTTGAATTTTGAAAATTTTTTGTGATACTTAATTGGTCAAGTGATCACAAAATACTCGAAAAGCACTTTCGGCAAAAAATAATCCGATAAAGCAACTTAAAGCAATTTTACTTTAACAAAAAGCATATTATGGGGATGCAAGGTTGCCACTTTTTATCTTCATATTTGAAGTTGCAAAGTAAATGATGATATTAACATAAAGTGGTAGGTTTTATTAGTATAGAGTTGCTTTATCAGTAAAAGTGGACCCCACATGCATTAAACACATGGAGACAGATTTTATAAGTCATTCAAACCCTCCATTTTCTCCATTCAGTCGTGCAAACCAGAAGGAAGGGTGAGAGAGGACGAAGTAAGAGGAAACACAAGAGAAGTTGAAGATCAAGCCAAAAATCAAAGGTAAATTATGTTTTCAGCTTGATTCTTCCTTGGGAGTTCATCTATGACCTCTATTCTCCCTCTTGATCGGCTTATATTTCTTGATAAGTGATCATGTGGGCTGTTTGATGATGATGATTTGTGAGAGGGAATGAAAAATAGTGAGAATCTCAAGCAATAAAGGCTACCAATCAACTCTATGCATGTTGTCTTGCATGTTGATGTTAACTTTGAGTTGATTTGGTGTTGTTTTCAAATTATGGCATGACACCCTCCCCTTTGATACAGATCAAAGTTGATGATACATGCATATACATGTGTTTATGTTATCAAATAGTGGGAAATTAGTGTAGGAGTTGGATTATGCATGTTGGTACAAAGAAATCATGCAAAAATCCATTTCCTTTCATTTTGGTAAATTCTTGCAGCTGCTGTTCAAGGGGGAAGAGTATGTTTTTGAGTATTTTGATGCTTCCATCGATTTTAGAATGTAAAATTGTGTAGGGTAGAAGTGAAAGCATAATTTTGTAAGCCTTATAATCCTATTTGCCATAGTCAGAAGTCATTAGATAAGGTTGGGTTTTGAGGAGTGTTAAGTGTGTTAATGCTCTAAATAATCGCAAATTATTGATGTTGAGCACCCTATGACATGTGTAGGAGTAATAGAGATTTAAAGAAGGACAAGCCATCAAGAAAGTTCAAAAGTGCAACTTGAAAGCCAACTCAAGTTCCATTAGAAAGTAAAGCATCCTAAGGCAGCAAAGTTTCTAACATTTACATTTACATTGATTATTGTATATCTGTTAATTCCCATGGTTTATGTGTGGTTGTAGCCACTTGACATGTGAATCCTTATGTGAGAAAATGCATGGTTGTAGCTATGCAATAATTGCCTTGGCCTTGTGTAATTATGTTAGAAGCAAGGTGTAGTCATTCATAATACATGGCATTCTAGCTCATATTTAATTAATCATGCATGTTGATGTGTTAGTTAGAAATATTTGCTACTGGGATTTCTTTGAAATCTCACTCTTTCTAATAATTAACAATAGGAACAAGTTCTAAGGGCAAGGAAAGGAAGTGCAAGGGTAAGAAGAGAAGGCATCCATGAGCATGGATTTTGTTGCACATTTTTATATATGTTTTTTTGGATGCATATATGTGGGTGCATAAGTATAAATTTTGTGTGGAATGTAAATTAAACCCTACACTAATTCATTTTAGTTCTATGTAATGAAAGTATATGGGTTGTGATGTGATTGTGTGTGAAGAAAGCAAAATGGACATGTAACTTGAGTATAAAGGGGTCCAAAGCCTTTTATGGGACAACATTGGAAATTTTAAGCAATTGAAGTCCAATTGTCCTAATATTTTTTAGAAAAGTAGATCTCTTTCTAAGCTTTATATAGAGTCCTAATTTGCTAAATTTAGAGTTGAATACAAAAAGTTGTGAGCAAAAGTTGGTCGCGACGAATTTTCAAATTGGTTGTGATGAAAGTGGTCCAAGAGAAATTTTGCTATGTTCTGGAAAAGTTAGCCGGGACCAAATCAAAAGTTCACTGCAGCGAAAGTTGTCAGAGAGAAATTTTTTCTCTAAGTTCAAAAGTTTGTTGTGACGAAAACCATAGTTAGCCAGGATGTAATTCTTCCATAATGACCAAGTGAATAGTAATTTTTCTAAGTCTTTTCAACTTGGTTTGGAAATTATTTTGTTTCAAGGATTATTTTTCTCTCATAAGTTATGAAATACGCTTTCTTTAGAAACCAAGATCACTTGGATTAAATTTTTCTAAAATTAGTTGTGAATTTTCAAAGTTTAGCCAAAATTTCAAGCTTCCAAAGAAATAATAAACCAAGTGGGAGTCTTATTGCACCTTGTTGATGAATTCTAGTTTATCTAATGACCTCAAGTGATCTAGCTAAGGTCTCTAATAGGTAATTAAATTGAGATAAGAGAGGTTTTACAACTGGTTGCATGGATTTATGTATAAAGTTAATTTACTGACTCATATGTATTTTACATAATAAATATATTTTAAGTTTATGATTTTGGTTTATTATTTGTTGCAAATAAGGATGATGGTGATGGTGTTACAGATGAAATCTTGATATTTTTATATCGCTGAAGTAGAGCCTTCTTAGCCTATGCATAGTAAAGCCCAGTCAAATTCAAATGTCTTTAAAATTGAAGATAGTGATGATGATTGATGAAGCGAGAAGCTTGTATTGTGTGATTTCCTAATTTGTGAACTTAAATTTAAATTGTGATGTAGTTGTTTAGATAATTGATCTGCCTTTCTATATTTTTGGGTAAAGATATTGTGGTTTTAAAATTTTTGTTGTATTAAAAAAAGAGGAAAAGAAAAGGTCAAATGGGCCTTAGGAGCGTGGGCTATCCCTTAAAATCCAACGCAAATTTGGTACTTGGGCCTAAATGGGGCCCGTTTAGACTCGAGCCTATGAAGGACCAACCCTAATTCCCAGCTCTTGTTAAAATCTATTGCACTAATCCATTCAATACCTCTTTAATTCTCTTAATTCTCGCTCTTATGATTGATCAACCTGGAATGTTTCAAGACACATTTGAAGTTGAAGAGCTAGCTTGCTTAATCACATTTTTAGGTTATGCTAATAATGAATTTATTTGCATAAGTAAACTTATAGTTTACCGTAACATGATTCAATTTGGATTAAAATATTAATGTGACATTCATTTAAGAGATCAATTGGGATTAGTAAGAAAGTATAAGAGTGAACATCATTCAACATTATCCATACTTGTATTCCAACAATCTCCTTTCAAGTATGGGTCATGTAAACTTACTTTTCGACCATAAAATAAAATTATTATTTATTTAAGAACTATATTGATTTTATAATTAAGTCATCAAAATATCATAAAATATATTTTCCATAACAACCTAGAATCATTCAGTTCCGTCATCTCCTTCCCATCTTTTTCAATACCTAAAGAAGCAATTATCATCAAATAACTCATCTCTTTCGCCCTTGAACTCATTATCATTATTGGATTTAATATCGCTCTCCATTAATGATAATTTTCCTTTATGGTCATGAAACCCTAAAGTATTGCTGAGAGATTCTTTAGTAACTACGTTATTGTTTACCTCCGATGGCAACAATTTCGTCTTATCCACTATCACCTTCTTCGTTGTGCTCCTTGCACTTCTTACCATGGTTCAAAAAACCGGTTCGGACCGGCCGGTCGGACCGGGGAACCGCTGAACCGGCAGACTGGCCGGTCGGAACCACAGTTAACCCGGTCAACGGGTTGACTCGACGTTGACCAAGTCAACCCGGCCGGGTTGACATTAACCCGCCCAACTCGGGTTATTATTTTTTTTTGGGCCAGGACCCAAAACGGCACCGTTTTGGGACCTGGCAACAAAAAGATCCGACCGAAGCATTCCGCCATTCCCAGATTCCTGATCCCCCGCTTATGAATGTCTCCATTCCATCAAATTCCCAAAATTTAAATGATGATGACTTTGATTGGTAGATTCCCAAACTTAATGATGATGGCTTTGATTTGTAGATGATAGAATCTACTATTTTGAACTTTTAATATATGTATTAAAATGTTAGAACTTTGATTAGTGCATGGATATTTGGATTCCTAATGCATAGATTGTTATTACAAATTAATTTGTAATATTTTTAATTTTTTATATAG
>JANTPZ010150361.1:0-11796 GCA_025593235.1 Vachellia pachyceras
CCCCAAGAGATAAGAATTTCTTAGAGACCAAGAAAATTGTGCAGGGTAACTGCGAAGCCTCAGTCAAAGATACTCAGTTCATCACAAATTACACAATACATTGACTAAGAGCAAGAAACAACAGCCAAACTGGGGGAAGCAAAAAAGGAAACTCGGGAACCAACTCCGGTGTTGATCGATGAACTTTAGAACTGAACATCAAACTCTCAGAGAAAACAAGGAGGAAAAATGACTTTATCAAGGAGAACAACACAGATGAGCTTCTCAGGTATGAAGACGAACATAGCCGGTTTGGCTCGTGATATAACTGTATAATATTCATTAAAGAAATCGAATTAGAAGAAGAGGGGGGGAAATATTGAATATGTAGAAAACGAAAGGCTTTACCTGTGAGTCAAACTCAAAGGTCTTACTCGAAGGTTTCGAGCCTCTGGTGGTTCTTCATAGTTGAATGGAAGGAGGAGAAGGTGAGATGATCAAAGGTATGGTTGGAAGGCTTGTGCTAGTTCATTTTTAAAATAATTTCTCGTCTAATTTAATTTAAGTTTAAAAGTAAATGGTTAAGAAGTATTTTTACCACGAAAGTATACCCATTAGAGCACTGTGTATCCGGAAGTTTTTTTAAGTTAAGATTCACCCTGAAAATTTATAAAACGTAACATTTTTCACTTGGACCAACAGATATGTAACGAAAATTTATTTTCATTCGAATGAGACCTATATTCATTCGAATGAAGGCTTCATCTTTAACTATCCAAATGAGCTCCGAAGAAAAAGATACTAATTAGTTAAAAATTCTTAAAAAAAGAAAAGAAAAATAACACTATTAAAATTTATCAAATATAATATGATTTATTAAAATTTATTAAAGATTTATTATAAGATTTATTAAAATATATTATTTAATAATATAAATATAAAACTTATATTTTTAATAAATTATTTTAATAAGAATTTAATAATTTTAAACATTTATATAAAACTATAAATTTTCTTCTAATATATTATTATATAAATATATTATATATTTATAAATATATAAAAGAAATTTATAAAATTTAAAAATACATATATAATAATAAAATATTGTTTTCTTTATATAAATGAAATATAATGTAATTATATTAATAAAATATAATATTATTATACAGCATGGATTTCTATTCTGTGTTAAAGGTATAGAATAATATTAATATAATATAATAATATTAAAAATATATTATATAATTACATATAATATTAATATATTATTACATAAATATATTATATATTTATAAATGTATAAATGAATTTTATAAAATTTAAAAATATATAATAACGAAATATATTTTATTAAATAAATGAAATATAATTTAATTTATATAATGAAATTATTTCATTATACCTTTTACACCGTATGGAAATCCAAGCGGTGTAAAAGATATAAGTAATTTTTTAATATATTATATTAATATTATTTTAGACCTTTTACACCGCAGGAAATCCATGCGGTGTAAAAGGTGTATTTAATTCATACGCTGAAGGTGAGATTTTAATTCGAATGATGAAGTCCATCGTTCAAATGGAAATTCTTTTACACCGTTCGGACTTCCATACAGTTTAGAAAGTGTCATTTCATTCACAAATTTCTATTTCCTCATTCGAATGAGCCTCATTCTAAATCGAATATGTGTCTCATTATGAATCGATTAAGCCTCATTCTGAATTGAATATGCACCTCATTCTGAATCGAATACGGATCTCATTCTGAATCGAATGAGCCTCACAAATTTCTATTTCCTCATTCAAACTAGCCTCATTCTAAATCGAATATGGGTCTCATTCTGAATCGATTATGCCTCATTCTGAATCGAATATGTCTCATTATTTGAATCGAATTTGCCTCATTGTGAAAGTGGAAAAAAAGGGTTTAGAAAGTCTTAATCGAATGAATATAAAACACATTTGAATGAGTCTACTCTTTATAAATGGTTTAGAAAGCTTAAACTTCAAAAAGATGTAACTTTCTCATTCAAGCTCCAAATTTGACAAATGACATATTGTTCGAAAGCCCTATGAGTCTAATTTCAAATGGCATAAGTTTCACAATCTATAGGATTAGTGGTTTGAGAGATATGATAAAAAAATCAAACATATATCAGGAATACGTTTATTCCATATATATCTTTAATTTTTTTATTATATCTCTCAATCTAGATGTTCAATTGATTTGAAACTTAGCCATTTGAAACTAGACTAAAAGGGTTTTCCAATGATAGGTCATTTGTTAAATTTGGAGCTGAAATGAAGAAATTACAGCATTTTAAATTTTAACCTTTTTAAAGCGTTTATAAAGAGTAGAATCATTCAAATGTGTTTTATATTCATTCGAATGAGACTTTCTAAACCATTTTTCCCCTAACGGTTTCTACACCGCTGGAGAAAAAATGGTTTATAAAGTCTCATTCGAATGAATATAAAATACATTCGAATGAGTTTACTCTTTATAAACAGTTTAGAAAGTTTAAAATTCAAAATGATGTAACTTCTTCATTTCAGCTCCAAATTTGACAAATGACCTATCATTGGAAATCCCTTTAAGTCTAATTTCAAATTGTAATAAGTTTCAAATCAATTGGACATCTGGATTGAGAGATATGACCAAAAAACAGAAGATATATCTGGAATAAATGTATTCCTCATATATGTTTGGTTTGTTTTTATCATATCTCTCAAACCACTAATTCTATGATTGTGAAACTTATTTCATTTGAAATTAGACTCAAAGGGCTTTCTAATGATAGGTCATTTATCAATTTTGGAGTTGAAATGAAGAAATTACAGCATTTTGAAGTTTAAGCTTTCTAAATCGTTTATAAAGAGTAAACTCATTCGAATGAGCTTTATTTTCATTCGAATGATGAACTTTCTAAACCGTTTTTTCCACCAACGGTTTAGAAAGTCACTTCCAAAGGTGTAGAAAGTCCACCTTCTACACCATTATGGGAAAAACGGTTTAGAAATGCATCATTCGAATGAAAACATAGCTCATTCGAATGAGTTTACTCTTTATAAACAGTTTACAAAGCTTAAACTTCAAAATGATGTACTTCTTTATTTCAACTTTAAAATTGACAAATGACCTATAATTAGAAATTCCTTTAAGTCTACTTTCAAATCACATAAGTTTTCAATCAATTGGATGTCTTCATTGAGAGATATCATCAAAAAACCAAACATATATCTGGAATATACGTATTCCTGATACATATTTGATTTTTTATTATATCTCTCAAACTACAAATATTATGATTGTGAAACTTATGTTATTTAAAATTAGACTCAAATATCATTCCAATGATATGTCATTTGTCAATTTTGGAGTTGAAATGAAGAAGTTACAACATTTTAAACTTTAAGCTTTCTAAACCATTTATAAGGAGTAAACTCATTCGAATGAGCTATATTTTCATTCGAATGATGCATTTCTAAACTGTTTTCCCCCAAAGGTGTAGAAGGTGGACTTTCTACACCTTTGGAGGTGACTTACCGTTGGTGGAAAAACGGTTTAGAAAGTCCATCATTCGAATGAAAATAATGATCATTCAAATGAGTTTACTCTTTATAAACGGTTTAAAAAGCTTAAACTTCAAAATGCTGTAAATTCTTCATTTCAACTTCAAAATTGACAAATAACATATCATTAGAAATTTCTTTGAGCCTACTTTCAAATGAAATAATTTTCACAATCATAGAATTTGGTTTTTGAGATATATGATAAAAAAACCAAACATGTATCAGGAATATGTATATTCCAAATACATGTTCAATTTTATTATTATATCTCTCAATCCAGATATTCAATTGATTTAAAAATTATCTCATTTTAAAGTAGACTAAAAGGCTTTTCCAATGATAGGTCATTTTTAATTTTGGAGTTGAAATGAAGAAGTTACAGCATTTTAAAGTTTAAGCATTCTAAACTGTTTATAAGGAGTAAACCCATTCGAATGAACTAAATTCTAATGATGCATTTCTATACCGTTCCCCCCCCAAAGGTGTAGAAGGTGGACTTTCTACACCTTTGGAGGTTACTTTCTAAACCGTTGGTGGAAAAAACGGTTTAGAAAGTCCATCATTCAAATGAAAATAAAGCTCATTCGAATGAGTTTACTCTTTATAAATGGTTTAAAAAGCTTAAACTTCAAAATGCTGTAAATTCTTCATTTCAACTTCAAAATTAACAAATAACCTATCATTAGAAATTCCTTCGAGTCTACTTTCAAATGAAATAAGTTTCACAATCATAGGATTTGTATTTTGAGAGATATAATAAAAAAAACTAAACATGTATCACGAATACATGTATTCCAGATACATGTTCAATTTTTTAATGATATCTCTCAATCTAGACATCCAATTGATTTAAAAATTATGTCATTTGAAAGTAGACTTAAAGGGCTTTCCAATGATAGGTCATTTGTCAATTTTGGAGTTGAAATTAAGAAGTTACATCATGTTGAAGTTTAAGTTTTCTAAACCATTTATAAAGAGTAAACTCATTCAAATGAGCTTTATTTTCATTCGAATGATAGACTTTCTAAACCGTTAGGGGGGAAATTAGGTTTAGAAAATCCCTGATTCAAATAAATGTAAAACTGATTCGATTAAATCTTGAGTTTTATATTCGATTGAATCTAAAACGTTGGGGGAAAATTCGATTGAATGAGTTTTACGCTTAAGATGAGGCTTTCATTCGAATAAAACATGTCTTATTCGAATGTAGACAAATGTCCATTAATGATCCGTTGCTCCAGGTGAAAAATGCTATGTTTTATAAACTTCCAGGGTGAATCTGGTCCCAAGAAAACTTCCGGATACTCAGTGCTCCATCTGTATACTTCCGTGGCAAAAATGCTACTTAACCCAAAAGTAAATCATATTTAAATTAAAATAAAATTCTATTTCATCATGAACTTGGTACAAATAGTAAGCAACTCAATTCTATTTAAAAAGCGTTTTAAATTTAAGTTCGAGCATATACAGAAATCCCCGTTAGAAGATTCATCCACTACAACTAAATGTATGATGTGAATTGAATCCGTATGTCGTCGAAGTAAAACTTTGGTGAACCAAGTGCGGAATAAAAAAACTAAAATTCTATTATGGCAATATCATCAATATCATTACTATTACTATAAAATATAAATAAAAGTTACTATCTATTCATATTTATAAAATCAATGATCAAGTCACTTGAGCTATTTTGTTAGGATAATTAGAAAATCCAAACAAACTAATTATCATCTTTATATCTATGATATCTATCTCATCTCCTATAATAAAAATCAATATATATATATATAACCTCTTCCACCTTTCGGCTTAGCATTTCACGGCTCCAATATGGCTCCAAACACAAAACACTGTTCATAAGGATTTTCGGCTCATAGATTCAGCTTCGTCAGCCTCCGTGCAGGTGGGATTTTAGCTTCCGAGAGTAACCAAGAAAATCTGCTACCCTGAACTTAAAGCTGCAACACCTGCAATTCCTTCCCACAAGCAAGGCAACGAATTTGAATTTGAATTTGAATATCATACTCCTTCTTCATGTGGGTCGAGTTCGAGCTTCTGCTTTTCTCATTCTTCGCGTGCGTCTCAGCTCTCACTCTCTCTTCGTGCTCTCACAGCTCACCCTCGCCGTCTCGCCGTCTCTCCTCCCTCAAGAAGGCAGCCAAACGATTGCTTATATGAGAAGTTGATCTGGATGCGAATGCTTATCTGAGAAGTCATCCAAACGAATGCTTAATATTCAAGAAGTTTAGTTTTAGAGGAGTTGATCTGGATGCACTCCTGGACATGTCTACTGATGAGCTTGTCAAACTCTTATGGTCACTCACCCAGCTCCATGCCCACCTCGTGGTAACCGGCCTCCACAAGAACCCACTCGCTTCAACCAAACTCACCGAATCTTACACTCAAATGGGTTCTGTCCGATCTTCAAGACTCATGTTCGAGACCTTCTCGTCTCCAGATTCGTTCATGTGGGGCGTCATGATGAAATGTCACTTGTGGAACAACTTCTTTGATGACGTAATTTCACTTTATCAGCACATGGTTTCTCTGCAGACACATTTGTAGATTCGTATATCCCTCTGTTTTGCGCGCTGCTTCAGGAATTGGTGACTTGGGTGTGGGAAAGAAAGCTCATGGGAGGATGATTAAGACCCTTACAAAAAAGAAAGCTGGGTGAAAATGGCGGATGAGTAAACGTTCATAATATCTTATAAAAGGTAATTTCTGATAGTCATAAAGCATTTGCATATTTTTTTAAAAAATAGTAGGGGTATTTTTTTTTTAAAAGAAAGTGCAGGTTAGTTGGGTCTTAACGGTTTACTATGGTTAAAGCATGCCCCCAAACTCATAGAACACTTGCAGAAGTACTTACAAATTACCCACCACTAAGATCCTCGTATCGACAGTTAAATTTGAACTCACGATATTATGGTAGAAGGTATTTTGTTCAAATAAAGAAGGTTGCCCCCAGAGAAATTGAACATGGATGCTATTTGGGCTGAATACAAGTGGGCCAACCTGAATCGAAACATTTAACAGACTTTTTCACGGCCGGGTTGGTCACCCCATTTCCCTGGCCTGCGGCTTCACTATAAAACTAACCAACAACGCAAACCCTAGTTCTTTCATCTCCAATCTCAGAGGCAGGTCCGAGGTACGCTGCTGTTGTTAATTTCGTCAATTTCCGATACTTGCTCAGTATATGACCTTCCTATATACGTCTTCATTATTTTCGTCTTTTTAGTTTGGTGTTACCATGCTGCTTCGCGGCAATTTCTTAGTATTAGTTTAACTATTGCTGTGGTTAGACTCATTTTCAAATCTATGATTCCGTTTTGCCCTGTCATCTTACATTCCTGTTTCAACAAGAAAGTGTGGCGTTGTCCTTAACTGAACACTTTTTTAAAAAAAATTCTTAGGAAATGGCTCCGAAACAGCCGAGTACGGGTTTATTCGTTGGACTGAACAAGGGTCACGTTGTGACCAAGAAGGAATTGGCTCCACGCCCGTCAGATCGCAAAGGGGTAAGTTGACTTTGTATGGCAGAAATGTTGCAAGTAATCGCATGCCTTAGCATTTTAATTTTAGAACGATGAATAGGAGCAGTATGCGATCAGCTATAATCTATGTTTAGGTTTGCTAATTTTTGTAGTGGGATTTAATAATGTTTTTGGATTAAATTTTCATTAGGTGATGAAGGAATCATCGAGCTTTTGGATTAAATTTTCATAATAATTGGGACTGATGGACCATCCTTTTGACTTCTCTTCGAATTTTCTATCTGTGAACTTGTAATGTCCTGAGTTTTGTCCAGAAATTGGAGTATTCAAAATATAAATAATAATTAACAACATTTGTATTGTTACTTTAATTTATCAAATTTCACCATCCTATTTCATTTCTTTTCAACCGTTCATAAAATATCATCTTTAGTCTTCCATGGATCTGCTTCAAGGAAATTTGGGTACTGTGATCTCCAAGTCCTGGCAAGCGTTTTAGTAGTCTGAGGATATTGGTGTTCCTTCACCATATCCTAATTTATTTGTTGCTAACATCTATTAAACCTAGAGTATAGCCTGTGCAAATCATTATTAATGCTAAATCTTTTGATCATTCTAACTTGATGAAAGGGTTTCTAATTAGCTGGAAATGTTGATTATGTTGTCTTTCTTTCACTTGGTGCTCACGATTATTTTAACCCAAACAGAAAACCAGCAAGAGAGTACTCTTTGTAAGGAATGTTATCCGTGAAGTTGCTGGCTTGGCCCCCTATGAGAAGAGGATTACTGAGCTTTTGAAGGTTGGCAAGGATAAGAGAGCATTGAAAGTTGCAAAGAGAAGGTTGGGTACTCACAAGAGAGCTAAGAAGAAGCGTGAAGAGATGTCAAATGTCCTCCGAAAGATGAGGTTGGTCATCTCTAATATTTCTGTATAATATATAATAAATAGTCTTGCTTCCTGTTGTTGGTAGATATGTTGATATTGATTGCCGTTTTTTAACCCTTATGCAGGGCTGGTGGAGCTGGTGACAAAAAGAAGTGAGACCTGGGTCATCTAATACCAATTTCTCTAGAACGTGCTATTGGAGTTATTGTTGTAGTTTCTCTCCCCTGGGTTTGTTTAATTTATTTGTTCCCGTGCTAGAATTGTTTTAGAAATTTTCGTTTTTTTTAACTGAAACATGAATGGAGGTTACAATAGTCATGCCCTTCTTAAAATTCTTAGCATATAGCTTCACTTTGAACATTTGAATGATGCCGCTGGTCTCTCTACCAATGATGAGTCAAGTCAACTGAATTCCTTTCACATGCGTCTGTGGTGACGATGTTTTCTAACTGGGAAAGTTCGAATGGTACTTCAAATGGTGCGCTTTCATTACTTCTGTGTGGATGATTTTTTTCCAAATTAGGAGATATTATGCTTAAATGCTTGCGACATCTTAACCTGTTGATTTTTGTTCAGGGCTTTAGTAATTTCATTCACTTGATTAGGGGTTTTTATTGGCCTTTAAACTTTGAGGGTTGTAGCTAAAATTTTTGATGTTTTGAATTGATTTTATAAAATCTTCAAATTTCCCAAGTTTCCTTTTAACTAAATAGACATCTCTTTATATTTTTCTCCACCAAAGCTCCAATCATTGCGTTCATTTTGAAAATAATTATTTTATGGAGATTGAGGAAGGTTGATATCTTATTTTTGTAAACTGTGTTGGTTCCAAGCCATTGAACGAATGTAGTTTATTCAAAAAAATTGAAGAAACAGGTATTCCGAAAAATATTTTATGATAAATTTATATTTGATTTTTATAATATAAGAAGGGAAATTTTTAACGTTTTCATGGTGAAATGTTTAACATTTTGAAGTAAGTTATAAATGCAATATAAGGGATATAACCATTTCTTTAGAAGTGGCAATTTTTTACTTTTGAAAAAACTCAAATTTGATTAGCATATAATAAGTTATTATCTCATATTTAGCTACATAAATCAAGCAATGAGTTATTAAAATCTCTTAACTTCTATTTCTTTCTATTAACATCTCCCAGATTCCCTATATGCAATCAAACACACCCACATTCCAATTTGGGTTTAGAAAGGTCAGATTCTTCTATTGAAGTAGGATCGACAAAAAATCTAGCAGTCCATTAACTGCAAGTTTTCACCACCTTATTTAAAATTTGACCAAAAATTCCTTTATTCCTTGGTCTAAAGCTTGTCAAGTAGACGTTAACAAACTGCTGAACGGTAAAACAAAGTGAATGTAAAGTTGGTCTTCACTACTAAGGTTTGGGGTTTATTATTTTGCCTCTTTAGACTAGTGTTCTTTACATGGTAAAGATTTGGTACAGAAAATCCCCCAATGATATGGGTTGCAGAGCCGAACCAATAAAAGACACTGCTAAAAATGCAGGAGATTATTGTTACACTGAAATTTCCCACTACCCTCATACAAAACATTACAATAATTTGAGAAATTTCCATCGACAGTTGGAGAACTGTCAATTTTCGAGCGGCCATGTCTGGTACACAATATGGAATACCCACCGTCGACTCAGTAGATAAAAGGTATATCACTGGCTTCTGGCTAATAACTCTAATATTGTGAGGGGGGAACACGAAAGATCATGTCTTAAACTTTTGGGTGAGTTTCTCAACCCCCTCCCTCCAATCTCCAGCAACTCGCTTTGCCCCTTCTTTCGCAGAAGATCCGAATTCAATCGCACTTTGCTGCAACTCATGCGCTGACTTGGCCGCCTTGGCAACAGCAACTTGTCCTAATTCTTCAGCCTGTTTTCCAGCTTTGGAAGCCCATTGCTTCAAGTTTGATATAAAAAGAAAAATCATGTTGACAATCCTGTCAATTACATCTCTAGATTTCCCTCCAACATCTGCTGCCATTCTTTTAAGTTTATCCAGTAAGTTCTCAGCCCTGTCAACTGTTTCTTGAACTGTAAACTGCTTTCCTGCATTGAGCCATGTAACTTCAGCAGCGGCCTCTTGGCGTAGGTTGTCATCAACAACCACTTTGATGCCGTGCCTCTCCCAACGTTCCCGAGCCTCTTCCAAAGCCCTAGCATGTTCTCTTACTCTTTTGGCCTCATCTTCCGCCCAAGTCCTAGACACATGATTAACATGCTTCTAATCAAAATGAGGCATAACAATATGTTTAGGTTAACGGGAATCAGAATTACAAAATACACCAAATACACAATTGCATTATTTTACATGCCAAATCAGTTTATAGTCTTGACAAGCAACAGTGAGGGAGAAGAAAAATGTTAAGCACTAATCAGATTGATTTTGACATTCAACATCAATTAACATCTGCGATTCTTTTTTTCTCAAAAAATCTTTGATTTTAAGACACATATTACAATAAAACATGGACTTTTGAGTTCATATTGGCTTTGATCTCTAGAAACTTACTTCAGCTGCTAAGGAATGTGACGGGAAAAATAGGAGTAAATTGTGGAACATTTAAAGGGGAAAAATGCTTCATCCAAAGAAGCATGATACAAGCATGCATGCATGAAACAAATAACTAAATGTCAGTTTCAACCGCAAGGCGCAAAAGTGAAGAACTGCAAGGAGCTAAGAAGCAAAGTTTAACAAGCAGCCTACTTATATTATCTTTGCGTTTAAAATTTGTATGAATTGAAACCAACATTGAACCATTTAATGCTGGAAAAGCATAATTAAAATGGTCCCTAGTGTCCCACAAGTTTACCTGGCCATAGACAAGGCTTTCCGTTCCACCTCTAGCTCATATTGTAAGCGGGCAATCTCCTTGTTTTCAACTTCTGCTTGCTCCCGAAGCTTGATAACCCTTTCTTTTTCATAAGTTATTTCTACCTTGTCATTCATGAGGCTCTGCAATTGACCCTCAACCTCATGTCTTAGCCTTGAGTAAACCTCCATTTCTGATTCAATAGCAGTCCGCTCCTTCATCAAGGCAATATTTTCTTCTTCTCTCTCAGCCCTTAACCTTTCCAACTCTCGTGTTGCCTCTTCAGCCATTCTTTCAACAGCATTAATCTTCTCCCTCTCAATGGAAAGCTCCTGTTCAAAACTTGCATTGATATCCTTTTCAACTTGAGCGACTAAAGCACTATGTGCTGCAACAGCATTTTCAGCCACAGATTCTGCTTCAATTCGTGTAAGCTCTTCACCAACAATGTCAGAAGTATCTCCTGTTGCAAGGGCAATAGCTGCTTGGGCTTTTGTTACTGGTTTAGCTGGCTGGAACAATCGTGTATAACCTTGAACATGTCCCACCAAAAAAACAAAGAAACGAAGAAACAAGGGAAAGCCAAAACCAAAAGCTGGTAAGAAATTGCTTGAAAAGAAAAATAATAATTTTTAATAAAATTATCAAAACAATCAATTAAGAATCATATTGTGTAACATTTTCAAAAGACTCAATTGAAGGAAAAAATGACACACCAAAAGCAAGAGCTATTATTCCTTGCTCCCCAGCAGATATGTCAGCTACAAGTGCAGGGCATGCATCAAGGTGTATCTTGTCAGTGTCTATAAACCCAGAAATTTGGTACAGTGTCTGCCCATCAGTACATGGAATTGATGCATACTAATTCATCAGTAACATGATAGCTAGAATCAGAGAAAAGCCTATATGTGAGACAAAGCAACAAAATAGCAAACCTTTCTGTCAGCTTCAGGAAGTTGTCTCTTCTCTAGGGCCCTTTTCCAGCTAACAAGATCCTGGCGTGATAATGGGCTA
>JANTPZ010150362.1:0-14908 GCA_025593235.1 Vachellia pachyceras
ATTCATGAAGTAAAAGACCCGAACTATTTTTGCTTTCGAAAAATATATTTTAAAATTGGGAACTTCTTTGTTCTTGCTGCTATTCCACAACAGAAGTTGTTTGATAGGTTGGTTTCAAAGTTCGTTTAGAAGGAATGAAGGGGAAGAATACCCATCTGCTATTCTGTACCAGTGGTATATTACTTCGACGGTTGTTAAGTGATCGAAACCTGGATGGTGTAACCCATGTTTTTGTTGATGAAATTCACGAGCGAGGCATGAATGAAGGTAATTCTCCCAATAATGTCAGTTTAATGGCTGATGTATTGCTAAAGAAGAAACTAAGTTAGACTTATGTATTCCTCTGTTTGGTTTTGGTTCATCTCAGACTTCTTACTGATTGTGTTAAAGGATCTTCTTCCACGTCGTCGGGATTTAAGATTGGTTTTAATGAGTGCCACCTTGAATGCTGAGCTATTCTCTAGTTATTTTGGGGATGCACCAACATTTCATATTCCGGTAAGGGCATCCTCGAGTTTTGTTTGATATTTTTTTTTTGTGGAATTTGAACATTCGGTTATACAGGATATATCAATCCTGTATGGCTGGATGATTGCTGAGTTGGGTGTTTGCATGCAATTTGAATCTACAGAAATAGTCTTTTAACGACCTTGAGGCTCCAAATTATTTTTTCTCCCTCCATGACAAAGTAGTCAGCTTTGTTTTAAATGACCAAGTCTCTGTTAGTTTCACTACTCTCGCATACTATCAAAGTTGTCCTATTACTTTTTGTTACAGAAAGTTCCATTTGAACTCGTATGCTTTTACAATCTTGGTTATCTGACACAAAATCATTTTCCCTAACAGTACTAAGAACAGAATTAATTTTGGTTGATATATCCATGCATTAATTAGTTGTTGCAAATGGATTTTCTCAGAAGTGGTTTTCCTAATAGCAAAAATATCACTGTCAGTCCAACACACTGCATTTCAAAGGAGTTTTTCCCCTCCCCTTCCTGGAAACTGAATTGTGATGATTTTGTCAAATTTTCTTTGTTATGCCTATTGGTATGAATTCAATATCTTTCTTTCTAATACCACCATGAGACTGAATCTATTCCTGAAATACACTTTTCCAATGTTTCAAATGTTTACTTCTTGAAGCTAAGTGTTGTGAGTGCGTTTATTTGTTGCCCAGGGTTTTACCTATCCTGTGAGAGTTCATTTTTTGGAAGATGTTCTAGAAATGACTGGATATAAGTTAACTCCTTTCAACCAAATTGATGATTATGGTCAAGAGAAAATGTGGAAAACACAGAGACAGCTAGCTTCAAGAAAGAAGAAGAATCAGATCACTGCTCTTGTTGAGGTGTGAAATTACTTTGAATAATCGATTCTAACATCTCATGTAATTTTAATAATTTGCAATTGCTTTTTCTCCTACCAGTATGTGTTTGTCTGTGCATGTTGATCTGTTCTAGTAGAATACTTTAAACGCTGCTGAATCTTTGAAGTTTCTTCAAATTTCTTCTTACAATGCTCTGAAGTTTGTTAACTTTGAAGTTAATGTGTGATGTGAGTAGGGTGAACTTGGTTCTTATCTGAAAACCTGGAAGATTTTTTCATTATAGTTTTATTTTTTGGGCAGGAGTAGGGAAGGTCTGGTTTGTCAAGATATAATGTTATTGATGTCAATGTTTTCATTTGCTGTTGGTTAGTTTCATGTGTTGGGCCTGAGAAAACGAAGAAGTGAACAAAATGGAATGAACAAGAAATGAAGAAATCCTTTCCTTTAATTTATGTTCTTTATTTTTCTTATGGATGGTGTTTGACTTATTGATTCATTATCATGAATCAACCATTTTTCATTGTGACATGTGCTATTATTCTTTGAGCTTTTTTAAGGTATGGAATTATGCTTATATATGACTTGCTACTACATGGTATAAGTCTGCAAGCCCTTGTTATCCCAATAATTTTGTGTTTATGCTATGTTTGTTTTAGTAATTTGATTATAACGTTCTTTATGTTGGAAATATGACTTTATCACCTTCCGATTGTTGCACAGGATGCTCTTTCTAAATCAAATTTTGAAAGTTATAGCTCTAGAACCCGTGATTCACTTGCATCTTGGTCCCCTGATTGCATGGGATTTAATCTCATTGAAGCTGTTCTGTGCCATATATGTCGGAAGGAACGGCCAGGTGCTGTTTTAGTATTTATGACTGGGTGGGAGGATATAAGCTGTTTAAGGGATCAACTCAAAGCTCATCCTCTCATAGGAGATCCTAATAGGGTTCTGCTTCTAACGTGTCACGGTTCAATGGCAACTTCTGAACAGAGATTCATATTTGAGAAACCACCTCCAAATGTAAGGAAAGTAGTTCTTGCGACAAATATGGCAGAGGCAAGTATTACTATCAACGATGTGGTGTTTGTAATTGATTGTGGAAAAGCAAAAGAGACAACTTATGATGCGTTGAATAATACACCTTGTTTACTACCTTCTTGGATATCACAAGCATCTGCTCGTCAAAGAAGGGGGAGAGCAGGTCGTGTACAACCAGGAGAATGCTACCACCTTTACCCCAGATGTGTTTATGAGGCCTTTTCTGAATACCAACTTCCTGAGCTACTGAGAACACCCTTGAACTCTCTTTGCTTGCAAATAAAAAGTTTGCAGGTTGAAAGCATAGGAGAGTTCTTATCAGCAGCTCTGCAGGCACCAGAGCCACGGACAGTTCAAAATGCCATCAGTTTTCTCAAGATGATTGGAGCGTTAGATGAGAAGGAAAATCTTTCTGATCTTGGCAAGTTTCTCTCAATGCTTCCAGTGGATCCCAAGCTAGGAAAAATGTTAATTATGGGTTCTATATTTCGTTGCTTTGATCCTATTCTTACAATAGTTGCGGGCTTGAGTGTCAGGGATCCTTTCCTTTTGCCCCAAAACAAGAAGGATGTAAGTCAGTTTACCATCTTCTAGTGCTCAGTTGAACGTAATCTCTGAGCCCCAAAAAAATTCAATATCTTAATTATGAATTTGATTATCTAATATGGCATTGAATACAAATTTGTGGTTCAGTTATTTCATGTCACATTTTAAAAACGAGATACACTGGATGGGGATGATTTAGGAGGGTTTCTAATCATCTCTGCATCTGTTCCTATACTAATTTGTCAGGTTTGAACCTAGTGGTTCCACATGATGTCAGGCCATTGAAGTTCACCAAACTAATGAACCCTTTAGTTCCTTGTTCACTTTCTGTATTTCTTGGATTAAGAAGCACTGACGTAAGTTAGGATACTACTATTAGAGTAAACTGATAGCTTTTATCCGTTGGGCTCAGTTGGCAGGGACAGCAAAGTCTAGATTTTCTGCGAAAGATTACAGTGATCATATGGCTCTTGTCCGTGCATACGAGGGATGGAAAGATGCTGAAAGAGAAGGATCTGCTTATGAATACTGCTGGAGAAATTTCCTCTCTGCCCAGACTCTTCAGGCTATCCATTCTCTTAGGAAGCAGTTTAGCTTCATCTTAAAAGAAGCAGGCTTGGTAGATTCAGATGCAAGCATTAACAACAAACTGAGTCACAATCAGTCTATGGTTCGAGCAGTCATCTGTTCTGGCCTCTTTCCTGGCATAGCATCAGTAGTGGTAAGCTATCGGTTTATTAGACATGTATTCCAACAATTGTCATAATAATATTTTTTAGTAACTTTTGTTTGATTAAATTTATTATGCCTTCGTGTACAGCACAGGGAGACTTCCATGTCATTTAAAACAAGGGATGACGGCCAGGTTTTATTGTATGCAGTAAGTGCAAACCCATGCTCATTTTCTTAGGAATTAGGGCCTTGTTGGAGATACCTTGAATGAATATTATTAGGGCCTCGTTGGAGTTACCTTGAATGAATATTAAACTCCCACGCCCATGTCGCATTCATTTTCTAGATTTTTACTGGTATTGATGATTTTGGCCAGAATTCAGTGAACGAGCGCTACCAAACCATTTCTTATCCATGGCTAGTTTTTGGTGAAAAAGTAAAGGTCAATGCTGTTTTTCTACGTGACTCCACTGGTGTGTCTGATTCAATACTCATCCTTTTTGGCGGCACACTTGTTAATGGGACACAGGTGATTTGGTAGTTGATACATTTGTAGCTTTCAGCAAAATATTTTTTGATAGATTTCAAGACTGTAATATGCCCTATTTTCTGGGTGTAGGTTGGACATTTAAAAATGTTGGATGGCTATTTTGACTTCTTCATGGATCCTAGTTTAGCTGACTGCTATATGAAGCTAAAGGAAGAGCTTGATAGGCTTGTACAAAAGAAGGTCAGCAGATTTTGATTTATTTGCTATTTCAGTGGAGTTATAGCTTGCATAACATGTTTTATGCTTTCTCTTCCATGTTTAAGACGCATGGGAGTCTCAACCTTTCCCTATTAATCAATTCGCTGATTAAGTTAATGTGCAGCTTGAAGATCCCAAGATTGACGTCCACAAGGAAGGGAAGTATTTGATGCTTGCTGTTCAAGAACTTGTCTCGGGGGATCAATGTGAAGGAAGATTTGTATTTGGCCGAGAAACCAGGAAGCCGAAGATAGCTAATGATGAGAATAAGTTCACAAAAGATGGGACAAACCCCAAGAGCTTGCTACAAACACTGTTGATGCGCGCAGGGCACTCTCCTCCCAAGTACAAAACAAAACACCTTAAAACAAATGAGTTTAGGGCTCTGGTGGAGTTCAAAGGAATGCAGTTTGTTGGCAAACCCAAGAGAAACAAGCAGCTAGCAGAGAGAGATGCTGCACTAGAGGCATTGGCTTGGCTGACTCACACCTCTGGCAATAATCAACATGAAGATGAAGACAATAGCTCTCCCCCTGATGTCACTGACAACATGCTAAAACTGCTTGGGAGACGCAGAAAATCCAAAGGTCGCTGATCCTTGATGCCTTCGCAAGAAAAGCACGTGCATTATTAACGGGGAGCTTGATTTCACTTATTTAAAGTAATTTTGCACCATACAAGGTAAATATGTCAAAAGAGTTTTTTTCTCAAAAAACGTGCAAGTGCCTTTTCAAGTCGAGGCAAACAAGAACTGAGATGGTTGAGATATGGATGATAAGGAGACGGCCCAGTTGCCCTGGTACAATCTGAAACACCGTGTCATGATTGGTATGATTTTCAAACACCTACTAGACATGATTTGGCTTCGTTTTTCCTGTATTGGTGTTCCATAGATGGCTTCTTTGAGGTTGTCCCCTTGTTCTTCTTTATTGAATTGGAACCCCTACAATGCTTTGCAGCTATAGTTCAGGTTCGAACATACTTTAGATGGGGTTGGTTCCCTACCCCTGAGAAGGGGGGAAACTGACATCAATAATAGGGGGAAAAGAATATGGCGAAACGTGAAAGGAAGTATGTGAGATCTTCAGTAGGATGTTCTGCGCGAGTTTCTTTTTTCCTTTCTCCATTTGAGAGTTGGCTCATAAACTGAGAGGAGCTTTTCCATAGGATAACTCATAACTGTGAGCTTGTAATGAGGAACTGTATTGTTTTTTAATTGGATCCGATATTGCTTTATGAATCTATACAGGCTATCTATTAGCCAAATATGACTTGTATTTCTTTTGGCTTTGTACAATAATAAATTAATAATAGTGTATATTTTTTTTTGTTGGACTAGTTACCTCTTACTGCAATACTTATATTTTGACTGTTTTTTAATTATGCTTCTACTAATTTAATTTTTAAGCTGTCCCGTGCTCAAAGCTTACATAGGGTTTTCTTGGTTTATTATTAACTAAACAGTTTTAGATGAATCAATAATGTGGCTTTTTATGAATTTTATTTAATATTGTGATTTATTGATTATTATTGTCTTATGAATTAAACATGAGCTGTATGGAATGAGTAGGGATTATTTTTATTTTAATCAAATCGCCCCTTTTTGGGACCTTTACAAGATAACTGCGACTGTGCTCTATCGTTTGTCATCTTCGACAAAGAATTATTATTTATTATATGAAAAATTTTAGTATGGACTCATGCTTTTCATAGAACGACACCTATGTTGTACCCTTAATGTTTTTATTGATATATAGAGGCATGGATAATATACAGCATGCTATTAATCTTGACTTTTGTTATTTTTTATTTTTCCAATGCTGCTACATTCGGAACTTCTCAACCATTTGACCATTTATTATAGAGCTAGAGTCAGGTATCTAGTCTTATATGCTTAATATACTTCAATTAAATCAAAACAAGTGAATTTTAAGGTGTTAATAATATTAATAAGAGTTTATAATAGAATAAATAATATGTAAAAGAAAATATACGTGTCTTGGTGATTGGAAACAAGCACCTTAAATGTACAAGTATATAATTTTTTTATTATATCTATTTAAAATTAAAATAAACTTGTATAAGTCGAGTAACTTGAAATCCAAATTCCACCGGGTAAAGCATGACATCATAATTTGGTAATGTTATAACTTGCAAATTTGCATGCATACAAAGATGGTTTATAAGGAAAAAAAGGCATCAACAACATTAAACTATCAACAGCTGCCAAGAGCCTTGTAGCTACTGAATGCTCGGGAATGTAATATAATGGAATGATGGGGGGAAAAAGACTCTTAGAAAGCTAGCAGTCAATGCGTTTGGTTCATTGAATGCTTGAGGATGTAATATAATGCAATGGTGATTACGATAGTCTTGTTTGGTACAATATTAGGAATACGGTAATTAAAAAAATTGATATTTCACTAATGACAGATAAAATTGAAACGTCATAAATACCCTTTCAATAGGGAAAAAACCTCCCTCCTCCTAGTGATGTGAGGATGGGAGGAAGAAGAGGCGGAGGAGGGAGGATGGGGGCTCAGCATGGTTGAGGAAGGTGAACTAAGGACATGAATGTCTTTTGGCATGGTGTGATCCCCATTCATGATGCAGCATTTTAAAGAGAATATAGAGCGAATGATGTAATCAGGATTGTATTAATCTTGATTCATGTAATCTAACCAAACGAGCCATAAATCTATCTTGCCAGAATGATGACTGGGAATCTTGATTTATAAGGCATTCTCATCATTTTTTTTTAATTTTGCAAGAATGTAACAAATGTTCATTTAGCAGTCATGTCTCCTATAGAGTACCTATAGAGTAACAATATGAGCAATCTCTCTTATATTAACACAAGGACCTGGTGTTCAACAAGCTTTTATGTGCAAGAGGGTGTGAAAACATTCTACCGTTCCCACAAGGCCAAACATGAAATAGACAAAAACAAAACAAAAACAAAACAGAAAAGTTCTCTCGACAGGCTAATGTTGATCATGCTCAGTACAGTCACCTCATAGAAATGGTATGATCAACATTGATAAGCCACAACAAATTAAGGGAAACATAATATGAAGACAAATATTAGTTTATCAAGTATTGTACAATAAGGACAGCGAATATTCAAATTAATAAAGGAGGTCAAGAAATAAAGAAAAGATGCCCAATAAAAATAAAAGTTAAATAAGGAAAGAGCAACTATCGTCATATCAATTTACAATCCATATAATGTTCTAATCTAAACCACCTAAGGTAAAGAAGCATGAAAGGCTTCAACAGATTGTGGTAGGCACTGCCTTAAATAGCATAGTTTTGGTTTCCTCAGAATGCAAGAGCAAGAAAAATTTGCTAAAACGGTTCACAAAAAGAAGCTTCTCTGAGCATCTTTTTTTTTTATTATTATAAATTTTCAGGATACAATAAAGGACTGAACAAAGGAGAAAGAGAAGGGACTGAAGAAAAAAAAATCTAGAAAATTCTCAAAAATTGTGCACAGAGAAGTCAGTAAGACCTGAAGACTCCTAAAACTGACTAGTAGATGACAGGAACAGCTGAAAGTTAAATGGAAAAGAAAAATTATCTTGATTGCAACCGCTATGGAGTTCAAAGGTCATACCTCAAACAAAATCGGTGTAATCCCATACAACGATAACATTTTGACTGTGATGGCTCTTTTTAGGAGGTGGTCCTTGAGGTTTCAACATGAAAGCTATTAAAGTCACAATTGTATATTCTTATCAACCCAGAACAAATAGCATGGAATTCCCAGACAAGTGTCATAGCTATCTTTTGAGATGTAGTTTGACCTGTAACTAGCCATGACAAAATGGAAGAAGCAGAAACCCTCCATGCTTCATGCAACAACAAATGCCCGCATGACACAGTCCAGTTCACCACAGCAAACATGCAGAATGAAATGCAAGATTTTATATTCTTTCCTGAAATGATTCTGAGCGAGAAAAAGCGGCAGGATTTGCACTCAGAATTTGATCAGTATTTGAAATATGAGAACTTGCACCTTCTGACTTAGGTTCAAAGGATTTAAACACACTGCCTTTGATTATCGGTTTGTTCTGTTCAACCTTTGTACCAAAAGCAGACCATATAGAACTCCTTGCAGCTTCTTCTGGATCATTGATTCTCAGAGTCTTAGGAACCCAAAGATTCTGTCTCATTGCATCACCTGTCTGAGTACTTGCATCTCTGGAATGTTTTCCTAAGGTTGGAGACTTAGTCCCAGAACACACACTGCTGCTAGTTGAAGAGGAAGGTGATGGGATGCCACTAAATGTAGACCCAGCAAATGGAGGCTCTTCCTGCTGGCCATTACAGCTTGGCAGGGGACTCGGATAAAAAGGTGCTGCTGATAATTCCATGGTTGGTGCAGTGAAACCTGGGACTGCCATCATGGCTGCAGAGCCCATATAAGCAGGATTGGGTCTAAATACCATAGAATTCCAACACGGGTTCCATTGGTAAGCCCAAGGAGGTAGAGGATAATAATGAAGTGGATGTCGGGGTTCAAAACCATTTATGTGTTGCTGCAAACCTACCTGCTCAACTTCATTTTCCGAGCATTCCTTTTCCCTGGATTCAAAATCACTGGAAGGCTCCTCGCTACCATCACCAATAGAGGAGTCAACTTCAGTTTTCTTTTTACCTTTTAGATTTAACATAGTTTCCAAGGATTCACACAGAGGAGCTTCCTCCCCAATTCTAGGGCTATTTCCCATTCCTCCAGTAGGCCTTGAGACTGTAGGAAGAGAGTTGGAGTCCGTGTGGGATGCAGAAACTATATCTGGGCCAACAGTTAATGGTGAATGTTTATTTTTGCGCTTTCCAGCCCCCACGGGAACATTTCTAATTATCCCCCCAGCTGTCCAATATCTTTGGCAATTTTTGCAGAAATGCCTAGGTTGATTAACATTGTAATTATTAAAATAGCAAAACTTAGTCTCCAAGCTGTTGCAGCGAGGACAAGGCAGCACCTTATCTGGTTTCTTGAAAACTTTTTCTTGATCCATATCTCTGCTACCAGCCTTGTAGTCTTTAGTTCTATGAACTACTTTAGCCTCCTCCACTTCAAAAGTAGGACTTCTGTAAACGTTTCCATCTGCTTCTTCAATAGGACTATGCGGCTTGCCGGCTCTGAAAGGAACACTACCTTCAATTGTTGATTTATCATACCTGTTCTGCAATCGAGGACTAAACTTTATCAAAGGGCATACCATTGAATATCGTAGAAGACTTGCATACTTTATCAAAGGGCATACCATTGAATATCGTAGAAGACTTGCATACTTTGTCAAAGGGCATACCATTGAATATAGTATAAAATTTACATTATGCCCAAACGGCTCTGTGATCAAAATACAGATGCTAGCATAACATATTAATCTTTAAAAATAAGATTGGCATGCAATTTCCACATATATATAAGCCCATTTCATGCTTAATAATCCAGCAACTGATATTATATCACAAAAATGACATAAGAATCAAGTTGAACGTCCTACTGTTCAATGTCAAAACATAACAGAAGTCAGAAGCACAAAAATCATCTTGCCTAAACCTTGATGTTATATTATAAATATATTTCTGAGAGAACACCTCAATTAAGTTGGCCAAATTTAAGGTGTCAATAACTTTTTGAACATTGTAGTACCAACCAAAAAGGAAAAAGACCATTTTAGGTAATAGTACATTTTCTTCGATGACTGGACAAGGCAAGGTTTCATAGCCATTCCCCAATAGGTTCTCCAACGAACACGAGACACGAATAAGTATTCTTGAAAGACCCAATCAAGCAGTGCCAGCAAATACCTAGAAAATCAAACCTATATTTTATCTTTTTCTTAAAATCCTCCATCATGTTTTCTTCCTTTCCGTTTTCAGCGTCCTTGTGGAACAAAAATGTATAACTCCACCACCTTTGAGAAACCTTATCAAACAATTATAGATACTACTTTAGTGCTTCTACCACTTTAATTTAACAACAGATTATTAAATTGCCCGCAGGGGACGAGTGAAAGCAGTTTTCAAACTAAAAAAAAAGTTGTCAAACCAAAAGGATTTTCTTGTGGTTAAACAACTTTTCAAAGCTATAATGAAATACGGATCACGGAACTACAAAACTCCCAGAAAAAGAAAGTTAATAAATACATCTAGAACTTGCGCTTCCAGCGAAAATCACAAATCACATACACTCGCTCACACGTCACCAATTAAAAAAACTATGATTGCTTACAGTTCAAAATGAAAAACGAAATTACAAGTTCGTAAAAGCTTACTGGTCAATATATTACAAAGGGGGTAGGAAAAAACAAGAAGAATCAAAAACAGAACAAAAGAAAGGAAAGTGAAAGAATACCATAACTTGAGGCGAATCGGTGTTGCGTGTTGAATCTACAGGAATATCTCTACCAAATAGCTTTATAGCGGGATCTCTCACTGTTGACATGCCCTTGTGGTAGTGGAACCCAGTAAGGATAAGTCAAAAAGGACCCAAAAAGGGCAGAGGAAGAAGAAAAAGACTTGGGAAGCTAAAAGGAAATAGTAACTGTTTGGTTGCCAAAATAAGAAAACGTAGGACTACGAGATTAGGAGTTTTAATGCCAAAAGTTTAGGCTTTAGATTTATAGATAGAAGTGCTGTGAAAGTGATAAATAGGGAAAACCCATTGCCAAGTTGAGATAGAACAAACTGGAACCTGTTAATCACTATTCAATAACCAATATTGCTTCTTAATGCTGTAGCAGCATTACTTGCTTTATATTTGTCACTCTAATTGAAAAATTAGTTGATTTTTTAAAAAGATTAAGAAAGTTAAATAAATTATTTAATTTTATAACACATATTTTTAAATACTTGTATATACTATTAAATTAATACAGTTAATAAATTAGAAAAATTAGTTTGAAGAAAAAAAGTAAATATATTAATTTATTTAACTTTCTTAATTTTCTTAAAAAAGTCAACCGATTATAGGAGTTTCTTCTATAACGGGCCTATTTATGATAGTGTTATGAAAATATGTTTGAATAAGTCAAAACAAAACTCATCTCGGATGTTTATTTTGTAGATCGTAAATCAAATTTGAAAAGTAACTTTTTATATATTATGTATTTATAAAATAATGTATGAATTCCAAGGATTTATGTATTTTTGTAGCGCTTAATCACTTATATTGTGCATAAAAGGTTTTTAAGATTCATATATGTTTCGACTAGAGATCTTGCATGCATGACATCCCATCTATTCAACGTGATTAAGGGCTTGTTTGGAAGTTAGTTGTAAAATTTAGGTTTGGTTTCAAAACCTGGATTTTGTTCAAGTACAAAAAAATTTTCTGAAAAGCTATTCTGGTTACAAAACCTAGATTTTCTCTTTCCTACTTTTTCCTCTTTTTTCTACTTTTTCCTCTTCCCTACTTTTTTCCTTCTTTCTCTTTCATTTTTCCTACTTTTTAATTTCTCTTTTCTTTTTCTTACTTTTTATTTCTTTCTCTTTCCCTACTTTCTCCTTCTTCTCTTTCTTCTTTCCTACTTTTCATTCTTTCTCTTTCCTCTATTCTACCCGCTTTTTTGCCTCGAAATCCGTAAAAGCTAATAACTTCCCAAACATAAATCACTTTTCAAAATATAGGTTTTGCCTCGGAATCTGTAAAAGCTATTTTCCAAAATCTATTCTCCAAAACCTAGGTTTTGCCTCGAAATCTGTAAAAGTTATTCTGAAAAGGGTTTCCAAACAAGCACTAAGAGCTTGAAACCTATGTTTGATTTCGAAACCTAGGTTTTGTCCAAGTACTCACATTTTTCAAAAAAGTTATTTTAAATAAAAAACCTCGGTTTGAAACCTAGATTTTTTAAAAAAGCTATTTTCTTATCAAATCACACTATCTAATCATAATAAATTTTCTTTTTTCTACTTTTTTTTTCTTTCTCTTTCCTCTTTCCTACCTACTTTTGCATCGGGATCCATAAAAGTCAATAATTTTCTAGACATAATTACCTTTTAAAACATAGGTTTTACTTTGAAATCCATAAAAGATATTCTCCAAAACCTAAGTTTTGCTTCAGAATCCGTAAAAACTATTTTTTAAAGGACTTCGAAACTAGCCCTAACACATGTTGACCATTTCCTATCATTTATGTATATAATTTTTCACAAAATTCAGTATAATTTTAGAAGAAATCACTTCTTAGTCGGTTGAGGACGTTCTCAAAAGGAGAGAGCTCTCTGGGAGATGGGGGTTAGAGATGGTGAAAAATTTAGATGCTGATGTGTTCTTTCCAATTTTTTATCAAATGCATGTAAGCTGAGTCATACAATGAAATTATATAAAGAAGTGATTAAGCATTGAAGACTAGTATCTAAGAATCAATTTAGATTCATATCATAGATTTATTTGCTCAGGGGTAATGGAAAAATACCATAGCAAAGGAAGATACTTACATGTGGCTTTCATTGATCAAGAAAAAGCCTATGACCATGTGCCTAAGGATGTTCTTTGGAAAATTTAGGAAAGAAATGGGTGCACATGTTTTATATTAAAGTCATACGGGATATGTATGAGGGGTAACAACTAGTGTTAGAACTCCTGGACGTGAGACAAAGGACTTTCTAATAAAGTGAGGGTCGTTGAAATAAGGATATTGAGATGAATGTATGGTCATACAAGAATGGATAGTGTATGTAATGATGAAATTCATAGACGAGCTAATGTGGTAGCCGTTAAGGAAAAAAATAGTGAAGAATCGTTCGAGGTTATTTGAACATGTGCAAAAAATATTATTGGAGGCTCTTGAAAGGAGGATGGACTAAACAATGTGAGGTCTTTTAAAAAAGATATAGGAAAATCAAAACATACCCTCAATGAGTTTATAGAAAATGATATTTTTTTAATTAATAATCTATCTACAGATATGATTTATAATAAAACACAATGATGTTGTTTAATTCATGTAACTAACCTCACCTATTGGAACCAAACTTTGTTGTTGTTGATGGTGGTGGTGCTGTAGTAGCATGTAAGTTGAGTATAATTTTTAACAGTGCTAAGAACTCCATTATTTATAAAGTGTAAAGAAAAAGAATCTATTACTCATTTATAAATCACATTGTTAAATTTTTTTACGAATTTACAATTTTACCGTTCATTTATTATTGTCTTGACTTTTGCCTCAAATGGTATAATATATATTAAATAATAATAAAATTGTAAAGTTATTAAATTATAAATTTGAGTTAATGAAATTTAAGATTTTTCTTAATTTGTGTAAAACATGCTAAAAATGACTTATGAATAATATCATGGAAATAATATCTTTTGCTTTATATGACAAAAATTAAACTATTAAATATGAAAATATTATAGAACTGAGTTTTAGACATATCTAAACTTAAGAACCGAATTGGAATAAATTATAATTAAAAGATTAAGTTATAAATGAATTAAACTAACATTGAAAAATATAGAGATCCAATCCCATTTAGTGATTATTTATTTATTTTGGCCCAAAACCCATTTAGCGAAATAAACCATGTTTTTGGGGTTGGTTGAGAACAAGTACACTTATGAGTTTATGATCCGTTGGGAGAAATAAATTTACAGATTTTAAAATAAATTTATAAATTTTAAGATAATTTACGAAATATCAAAATACTTTTTATAAATTTTAAGACCTTTTTATAATTTTTAAAAAATTTTATCTTAATTTGAATTCATTATACCCGAACATACATTTGCTTTACAAAAGGTAAAGTCATTTTCAGTTGTTTTGCCTTAAAAAGTGAGTGACATGCTGACATTATGATGTGATGTCCTCGTTTTTCTGTTTTGGCTTTTTTTAATTGCGGATGTCACTGTGTCCTTTGTCTTTTGTCAGAGGATTCGCCACGTGGCATCATATACTTTACTTATTTATTCCCATTAAGTAAGCTCTTGCCATGTGCGTCACATCATCACTCGTCCTCTTCCGCTGTCCCTCACCAATCATTTACAGAATTTCTCTTCACAAAAACCAAATGCAGTATCTATAATTTTAGAAAATTACAATTATTTTAAAAAGAAACTAACCTTATAAAAATTTATAATAGCTTTGTTTATGAAGCATTATTGTAATCTTTAAAAATATTTGAATCTCAGGTTACACTTTGCGACCGTTTGGAGCAGCGGCCAGCGAGCTCAAAAGCACGATTGGGGGCCAAAAACACGATTGCGCCAAGTTGGAGCGTTTGGATCAGCGTCTTCGGTGAAGCACTTCCACGGGTGAAGGAGCTTCTGGCCAGAAGCTAAAGGACGGCGCGGCGAGCAGTTAAGTAATAAATCACGGTTGGAGTGAAGATTGGCCTTCGATTTCTTCGCTTCATTTTCTTTCAACCATGCCTTCGATCTCACCGGACCATTTTCTCTTTGCCATGTCTTTGATCTCGCCGCCTCCTCTGCTCTCAACCACGTCATTGATCTCAGTCTAAGATTCTCAGATTGGGTCCAGCATTTTCAATAGAAGCGGGAGCAGGGTGCTTGATTCGACGATAGAGGAAGGATTAGTGACGATGAGGAAGAAGTCAAG
>JANTPZ010150363.1:0-13756 GCA_025593235.1 Vachellia pachyceras
ATTAGACAAAGTAAGGGCATTTTGGTAATTAAGAGAAATGTAAGGGCATTTTGGCCATTTGACAAAGTCAAAGTCAAAGTCAAACAGTTGACCAAAATATCAGAAAAAGTCATAGATGCCCAAAAGATAGAGTAGAACTCACTGATTGACAGAGATTCGACAGATTACTGAAAATCGGCCTAGATTTTTATTTATAGAATTTTGAAGATTTAATGGCCGAAAATAATTATTTGAGATATCAGGAGACCTTAATCAGTTGAGTTCAGGTCATAGAAAAATAAAGTGAATTTTATAATATTTTATAAAATTATTGCCCAATATACGATTAAGGCGAATTCCCAGAACGGAAGGAAAAATACCCGAAAATCCTGAAAATGTAATTTTATTCAAAAATTAATTCTAGACAATCCGGAGGGCAATTTGATGAAAGGAAAAGTGCTAGAGTATCAGTGAAATCATAGAAATTTTTAATTCCCTAAAAGTTATTTTCCCGTCGGAAATACATTTTTCAGGGATTTTCGACAAGATAAAATTACCCTGTTATTTTTGGATGAATTTCAAGGGTATTTTTGGATAAATATTTTTCCATATGAGTAAAGGAAATATGGAGATTAAAAGAGGAATAAAATATCTCCAGAAAAGCAGTGAAAAATTTACCGAAATAAAGTTACGTTTACCGATAAAAAGCGTAATCGGTAAAAGTAACCGAATGGTAACCGGTTTGGTTAGTGTAACCAAGGTTACAACCAGAGTTTTAACCCCATGTGCAGCCATTATTACCACTTTATGAAGATCAATAAGAGCTAGGCATGTATGAAGACCGGTGGAATATGAAACCATTAGATTAAGCTTTAAAATTCAAGAAGCAATTTTAGCCTTTGATTGTAAATTGGCAATTAATTAATACAAATTCCTTCCTCTTCCTTCCTCATTTGTGTCATCTTTCTTGGCTGAAAAATGGGAGCAAAAGACGCCATTTTCATGGAGGCAAGGAGAGAAAAATTTCAAGAAAACTCAAGGTAAGAGAACTTACCACCCAAACCTATACATATTCTTGATCCTTGCAACCTCCTCTACCTTTTCCATGGATTAATTTCTTGATTAAACCGCTCTTTCTCAAGATTGAAAGTTAGGGTTCATGATGGTGAAAGTGAGAAAGAGAGGGATTTAGAAGAAATTAAAGGTTGCAAAACACTCCTTGAATGATAAGGAGTATATTGATGTATATATTGCTTAGGTTTGATGGTTGCATGAATTTTTGGAATATCAAACCCTAAGGGGAGGTGCTGTCCAATTTTATATTTGATGAGGAAGAGTTGTTTTTTAGCTAAATAATCCATGAGAAGTATACTGGGATCAAGAATATGTCATTATATATGAAGAAAATTTGAAAAATCAAATTCTCCTTACTTGGGCAGATTTTCGTTCAAATCTGCATGGGGTAGGAGGAGTGTTATTTTGATGATTTTGATATTTCCATTGAGTTTAGAAGGAAAAATTATGTATGGTATAAGTGAGAAAAGGATTTGGGAAGCATTTAAAATCATAAGAGCAAGTTTCAAAGTTACAAGGGTGCTTAAAGAGCAATAAGGGTTATATTGCATTTTTTAAGTTTTCTTGCTTTGTGATGGCTAGAAATTTATGATTACACTCTTGAATGATGTTTAGGAGGTTAAGAAGACAAAGAGCCCATTGGGAAAGACTATCAAGAAAGGTTTAAATCCTAAGGAAAAGTTAAAGAGACAAGGTAGCAAAACTCTCTAACCTTAAGCTAAATTGCTTTGCAAATGTGTATGAATTTATGCATGACTTGTATTGAAAATTTATGATGATTGAAATTGTGAATATGTGCTTTTGTATGCTATGGCCATATGCATTTAATTGGTACATGTTGATCTTTTATGAATTCACACTTATATTGAAAGTTGTCATGCAATTTTATAAAGTGTGTTGGAAAGTTTTGCTATTGAGATTTCCAAAAATTTCATTGTCCCCCCAACCAACCATGTAGGTACAAGCTCAAGCAAGGGTAAGAGAAAAATGAATGGTGATTCAAGAAGGCATAATGTTGTGCTTTTATGTATTAAAGCTATGCGTGATGTTAGAAACTTATGTTTAAGTGTGGTTGTAAATATGTAAGTATAAACCTCTACATGGTAGTTAAGTAATTTCATGTGAATGCATGTATGATAATGAACAAGAAGCTAATAGTTTATCATGCATTTAGAAAGATTTAAGAAGGGAAGAAGAGACTTTACCAAATTTTTAAGAAAATGCTAAGTTTCTAAGCAAAGGGTTCCAAAACCCTAAATCTGCCCAGTTTTTGGAATAGCGATGAAAAATAGCAAACGAAGTCCAAATGACTTGAAACTTTCCAGTTAAATACTAGACATCCTAAGCTTTAAAATGAATCAAAGTTTTCTAAATTTTCATTGTTACATAAAGAGTTATGATTTTCTAAAGTTGAGTGATAAATCTGAAAAACTGGAAAGTTATCAAATGAATAGTGATTTTTACGGATTAAACTGTATCATATGGGTAATTTTTGGAACCCGTGATATTTTTCCCCTGTAGATCACTTTATAAGCTTCAAATATAAATTTGAACCACTCAAATTTTGATTTTCTGGAATTAGTTATGATTTTTCAAAGTTGGGCCAGAAATCTGCAAAATTGACTAAATGAATAGTAACACATTTTTAAAAATTTTCAAATTCACTTCTTTGGTCAGTTTGAGTTATCCAAGGCCCTAAAGTGGTTCAATAGTAATATAATATGATGTTTATAGGGGAAATAAGGAGTGTTACATTTTAATTAAGATTCCTTAAGCTATGTTTTTTATTCAAAATTCAACTATTTTGGCAAAAAATGGCGCATATTTTTTTTAAACAAGATTAGTGTTACATGAATTAAATATTTAACTCTCTTAGAATTGAATGGAAACACCCACTGTGACTCATTTTTGTAATTATGTTTCCTTTAATCATGCTTTTTTTTTAAATTCAACTATTTTGGCAAAAAAATGGCACATATTTTTTTTGAACAATATTAGTGTTACAGAAATTAAACATTTAAGACTTATAATTTAATGTAAACATCCTCTATGACTCAGTTTTTAATTTGGATTCAAAGATCATGGTTTTTTTTTTCAAAATTCAACATTTTCGCAAGAAAAGGGTGCATATTGTTTTGAACAATATTTGTGTTCCATGAATTAAATATTTAACTCCCTTAGAATAGAATGAAATCATCCAGTGTGACTCAGTTTTTAATTACAATTCCTTAAATCATGTTTTTTAAATTCAACTATTTTGGCAAAAAAGGGCTCGGGTTTTAATTAAGATTCCTTAAGCTATGTTTTTTTTTCAAAATTCAACTATTTTGGAAAAAAATTGGCACATATTTTTTAAACAAGATTAGTGTTACATGATTTAAACATTTAACTCTCTTACATTGAATGGAAACTCCCACTGTGACTCAGTTTTTAATTACAATTCCTTAAATCATATTTTTTAAAAAAGTCAACTATTTTGGCAAAAAAGGGAAAATATTTTTTGAACAAGATTATTGTTATAGGAATTAAATAGAATTGAATGTAAACATCTACTGTGACTCAATTTTTTTTAAGATTTCTGAAATCAAGTTTTTTTAAAACAATCAAATATTTTGGCAAAAAAGGGCTCAAATTTTTTTAACAAGATTTGTGTTACACCAATTAAACATTAAACTCTCTTGGAATTAAATGGAAACATCCAATGTGACTCGGGTTTTAATTAAGATTCCTTAAGCTATGTTTTTTTTCAAAATTCAACTATTTTGGCAAAAAAGTGGCACATATTTTTTTAAACAAGATTAGTGTTACATGAATTAAACATTTAACTCTCTTAGAATTGAATGGAAACACCCACTGTGACTCAGTTTTTAATTATGTTTCCTTTTTAATCATGTTTTTTTTAAATTCAACTATTTTGGCAAAAAAAATGGCACATATTTTTTTTGAACAATATTAGTGTTACAGAAATTAAACATTTAAGACAGAATTTAATGTAAACATCCTCTATGACTCAGTTTTTAATTTGGATTCCTTGGATCATGGTTTTTTTTTCAAAATTCAACTATTTTCGCAAGAAAAGGGTGCATATTGTTTTGAACAATATTTGTGTTACATGAATTAAATATTTAACTCCCTTAGAATAGAATGAAATCATCTAGTGTGACTCAGTTTTTAATTACAATTCCTTAAATCATGTTTTTTAAATTCAACTATTTTGGCAAAAAAGGGCATATATTTTTTTGAACAAGATTAGTGTTATAGGAATTAACCATTTAACTCTCTTAGAATTGAATGTAAACATCCACTGTGACTCAGGTTTTAATTAAGATTCATTAAATCATTTTTTTTTCAAAATAACACTATTTTGGCAAAAAAGGGCACAATTTTTTTAAACAAGATTAGTGTTAAATGAATTTAACATTTAACTCTCTTAGAATTGAATGGAACTGCCAATGTTACTCAGTTTTTAATTACGATTCCTTAAATCATTTTTTTTAAAATTCAAATATTTTGGCAAAAAATGGCACATATTTTTTTGAACAACATTAGTGTTATATGAATCAAACATTTAACTATATTAGAATTGAATGTAAACATCCACTTGACTCAATTTTTAATTAAGATTCCTCAAATCATGTTTTTTTCCCAAAAAAAGCAACTATTTTGGCAAAAAAGGGCACATATTTTTTATGAGATGGAGTTACACCAATTAAACATTCAACTCTCTTGGAATTGAATGCAAACATACATTGTGACTCAGGTTTTAATTAAAATTCCTGAAATTATTTTTTTCAAAATTCAACTATTTTGGCATAAAATGGCAAATATTTTTTAAAACATGTTTAGTGTTAAATGAATTAAACATTTAACTCTCTTAGAATTGATTGGAAACTTCCACTGTGTCTCAGTTTTTAATTACTATTCCTTAAATCATTTTTTTAAAAGTAAACTATTTTGCTAAAAAAAGGGCACATATTTTTTGAACAAGATTAGTGTTATAGCAATTAAACATTTAACTCTCTTAGAATTGAATGGAAACATCCACTATAACTACGTTTTTAATTATGATTCCTTAAATCATGTTCATCATTTTAAAGCTCTAGATGCCCTAGATCGGAGTAGGAAAAAAGTGCGTATTGGAGAGGGAGTTCAGGTCGGTGGTCGGCTGGTAATCTCGCAAGTGGACGACTGGATGAGGTGCAGTCTGATGATATAGGGGGTCCAAAGAAATCATACAGGGATGCTTTCTCCAAAGGTGCTCATATTGGAGCAGAGGAGGAGGAGGATGATGGCTGGTGGTTTGGAACTGGATGGAAGGAAAGGATACAGGTGCTTAAAGAGGATGGCATTCCAGATATTATTGTGAAACCTGAATTTAGACAGAAACTTGCGCGGCGATGGGGGTCTACTCTGATTGTCAGGTTGCTGGGACGTATGATAAGGGAAGATATCTTACTAAATAAATTGCAGCAGTTATGGGGCCACAAGGGCGAGGTTGAAGTCATCGAGATTGGTTCGGGTTTCTTCTTCGTTATTTGCTCGAACAGGGATATCTATGAATACGCTGTATCAGAAGGTCCTTGGATGATTCAAGAACATTACCTTTCAATCCAGCCTTGGAAGCAAGACTTTGACCCAGATGAAGAGCACGTCGACAAAATTGCAGTGTGGGTTCACATACCAAAGCTTCCATTAGATTATTATGATAAAGTTTTCCTATATGTTGTTGGGAATCAGATCGGAAAAATTTTGAAAGTCGACACGAATACTTTACGCAGAGCTAAGGGAAGATTTGTAAGATTATGTGTGGAGCTAAATTTGAGTAAGCCTTTATTACCATCTATTAAGATTAATGGCAAAATGAAGAAGTTAGTGTACGAGGGCTGCACTTAATATGTTTCCATTGTGGTAAATATGGTCATGATGTTGATCAATGGCCCAAGAAAGCACCAGACAGCTCGGAGGATGGGCTTGGAGATATTCAGCATCAAAATTCTGCCACGGTTAACCTGGCTGGATCTTCATCGGCACCACAGACGACGCCGGAGAATGGGTACGGTGAGTAGATGGTGGCGCCAAGTCGTGGGAGACAACAACGAAATATTTCGGTGACGATCAATCAAGAGATTAGGCGAGATACAAGGCAATCCTCAATATCCATGATCAACAACGGATCAAGATTCTCGGCGCTGAATGAGGACGAGATGAGCAACAGTGCAAGTAGATCAGATTTCAAAGATAATAACCGTACGCACGCCGTTAATCTCAAACTTCAAGGAACCTCCAAACCTGCTAACAATATTGATAACGGATCTGTCCGTCTTATTAGGAACAGAGGAAATCACGGAACGGAACGCGCAGGGAAAGGGAATATGAATAAAGTGGCTGAAAAATTGGTTAGGGAGAATAAATCGTTGGGCTCGGTGGACAATTTAGCAAGCCCAATGGAAGAGTACCTACAGGTGAAGCAACGCATTATGCCAAAGGAGGTGGGTGACCAATGTTCAAAGCCCAATGCGCAAGAATTGGATGAAGACAAAATGGACCTAATTGTTGACCCTATTGTACGACAGGAGGAAATGGGCTCTAAGGTGGGATTCCAGGTAATTAATCAAAGGTGTGGATCAACTATTAATGGGCCCTGATCAAGTGCAACGGATCCCATTGATCCTGGAGCAGGAACTGGTGGGCTTAATTGCCATGCTAATCCACTTGTGGATGAAGTCGCGGAAGCTGATGTTGTTATGCATAGGAATGAGCTTGATTTTAGAGCTCATTGTTGAGCAACGTGGGGCAATAAATTTTAGAAAAAAAGTTTATTATGTCAATCCTTGTTTGGAATTCTCGTGTGGCTGGAGGGTCCCAATCTGGTAGATTGTATCAAGATCTTTGTAGAAGGCATGGGGTTTTATTATTTGCGCTTTTGGAACCTCGTCAAAATGGAAAGAAAGCAACTAATATTGGCAAGAGGTTAGGCTGGAAAAATAAATTTATTGTCGAGTGTCAGGGGTTTAGTGGAGGTATTTGGCTATTCTGGCAAGATGAAGTTAAGTTTACCGTGCTTTTGTCCTCTGCTCAATTGGTGCATGGTGCTTTTAATATTGGAATAGAGGACGAATGGTTTCTTACCATAGTGTATGGTAATCCAAATAGGATTACTCGCAGATCTCTTTGGGCTGACTTAAGATCCATCGGTGATGGTATGAAGGGTAGGTGGGGAGTGGCTGGTGATTTTAATGCAATTTTTTCGGCTAATGAGAAAATGTCGTCTAGTTTAAAGAAACGAGATGGGGTGGATGTTGACTTCAAGAGATGGGTCACTGATAGTGGTTTAATCGACATTGGTTTTGCTGGACCACAGTTTACGTGGAATAGTAATTATTCAGCTAGCAGAATTGACCGAGCCTTCAGTGGGTGGATAAATTTCCACTCTCATCTGTTACCCATCTACCTAAGTTCAGATCAGATCACTGCCCTCTTTTATTGAAAATTGATAGTACGGAGCTGCCGAGGCACCGCAGTAAGCCTTTTCGTTTCTTTGCTCCTTGGGTTATGCATGAGAAATTCCAGAATTTTGTGCAATCCCACTTGTCTACTGATATGGATTGGGTTAATGCTCAGGAATCAATGAGGCAAAATCTGATTAAATGGAATCGAGATGTTTTTGGTAATGTTATATAGGAAGGAATCTTTGTATCGCCGCTTAGAAGGGATTGCTCGAGCACTGGCATCATATCCCTATTCTCGTCGGCTACTAGACCTACAAACAGAGTTATGGCAAAAATTACAAAAGATCTTGGATGAAGAGGAGGTAATGTGGATTCAATATTCTAGATCCCAGTGGTTCTTTCACAGAGATAGAAACACTAGGTATTTTCATGCCATGGCAAATGGAAGGAGGAGGAGGAATAGAATTCAGGCACTAAAATTGGAGACCGGTGAATGGTCTTATGATACAGATGAAATTATGCAGGAGAGTTGTGATTTTTTCAAAAAACTATATACAGAGGAAAGTGGGAATGATGTGTCCTTGGTTTATCCTTGCACTTACCCTTCTCTGTGTAAGGCTCATCTAAGTTCCTTATCAGAAATGGTTAGGGACCAGGAAATTAAAAAAGCTGTGTTTGATATAGGACCTTTGAAAGCACCAGGGCCAGACGGCTTTATTTTATCAAAGCCAGTGGGACTGTGTGGGTTCGTCCGTGATAAAAATGGTGAAATCAGTGTTTCATGATCTTGTTAGCAAGCAACTAAATGATACAAATATTGTGCTAATTCCTAAGACTGATCATCCTCAAACATTTCGGGACTTTCGACCAATCAGTTTGTGCAATGTTATTTATAAAGTGATAACGAAGATTATTGCTAACAGGCTGAAAAATATTATGCCTTTGATCATTTCCCCCAACCAATGCAGCTTTGTGAGAGGAAGGCAGAGCTCAGATAATATCATTCTAGCTCAAGAAATTGTTCACTCTATGAGAAGCATGAAGAGGAAGAAGGGGTTTATGGCTATAAAAATAGACCTTGAGAAGGCTTATGATCGAGTGCGATGGTCTTTTATTCTAGAATGTCTTCGAGAAATTAACTTGCCTCAGGAAATGGTGAATGTTATACATGAATGTATTTCCTCTCCGTCTATGCAAGTACTTTGGAATGGTATAAAAACAAGTTCATTTAGTCCTACCTGTGGGATAAGACAAGGTGATCCTCTTTCACCTTACCTATTGTCATTGCGATTGAAAGGCTTGGACATCTCATTCAGGGTGCTGTTAGTTGTGAAGATTGGTGTCCCTTTAGACTAAGTAAATCTGGAACGGCAATTTCTCGCTTATTTTTTGCAGATGATCTCATCCTATTTATGGAGGCGGATATGGAGCAAGCAGGGATTGGCAAGGCAATTCTAGATTATTTTTGTGCAGCTTCTGATCAGAAGGTTAATTCAACAAAGACCCGTATTTATTTTTTGAAAAAATGTGAACCATAATAGGGTGAAGGAAATAAGTGTGTGTATGGGATTTTCCCCTTCCAGTGACATGGGGAAATATTTAGGCATGCATATTCTGCACAAAAAAGTGAATAAGGGAACCTATAGCTTCATATTAAACAAGATGGATTCTCGTCTTGCCCAATGGAAGGCTAACTCCTTATCGCTGGCTGCCAGAAATACACTTGTAGCCTCTGTTGTGTCAGCAGTACCATCTTATGCCATGCAAACTACTTTACTGCCTATTAATTTGTGTCATGAAATTGATAAAAGGTGTAGGAATTTCTTATGGGGCAGCACGTCTCTGAATAGAAAAGGTCATTTAGTTTCTTGGCAGAGCATTTGTAGAAGGAAAACTGAAGGGGGCTTAGGGCTGAGACAGGCCAGAGTTCAAAATGAGGCGTTTATGCTGAAACAAGGATGGCAATTGATTCACTGGAAAGATGCACTATGGGTTAAATTTATGCGAGAGAAATACAAGTGTGGACAAGGTGTTATGCCTTTAGTGAATCGGAAGAAGGCGGAATCTCGAACATTGGCCGGTATTAGGTCTATGTGGGACTCTTTACAGAACAGCATCTGTTGGAGTATTGGGCACGGTCGTCATGTCTCATTCTGGAGGGATGTTTGGGTCCCTCACCTAGATAGGTTAGAGAATAAGTCAACTGGTAATATCCCACCTGAGGCTCTTGAGTGGCGTGTGGCGGATTGTCTATCAGCTTCAAGAGGGTGGTTGTGGCAGAAGTTTGGAAGCTATCAGTAGGGTCCAAGTGCATAACTACAGAGATGATTTACCAATGTGGAGATGGTCCTCGACTGGGAGTTTTTCACTGATATCGGCTTATTTATCATTATGTGATACTAACCCTTCAACTAATGTTGGAGGATGGAGGCGGCTATGGAAACTAGAGATTCCACAAAGATATAGGATATTTCTGTGGCTCTGCGCTAGGGACAAAATTCTCTCAAACCTACAACGGTTTAAATGGAATTTGCATGATAATGGTATTTGCCCCATTTGCAGAATCAATGTGGAGTCAACATTGCATGCTATTCGGGACTGTATAGACGTTTCCACCCTATGGAAATTAATCTTGCCTCCAGAGAAGTGGTCTCGATTCTTCAGTCACATCGGTATCTGATTGGATCTTGATGAATTTGAGATGGGACTTCTCGATACAAGGGTATAAGTGGTCTTGCTGGTTTGCCCTGCTATGTAGACAAATTTGGCTGGCTAGGAACGAGAGAGTTTTCAACCAAAGGAGGACGAATGGAATGGAGCTACTAGCAAAATCTAGAACGTGCCTCTCGTGGGGAAGAAATGGAATGTGCTGGCGCCCGCCTCGTGGGGAAGAAATAGAACTAGCAAAATCTAGCTTTACATCTCAGAAGAATAAGAGTTTGCATAGTTGCTAGCGCCCGCCTCCTCATAGCACTTTTAAATTCAATACCATTCATGCCATTAAATGGAATGTATACAAGTGGTGGACTTTGCGTTCTCATGCAGGGGAATTTGTTCGTGGGTTTCAGTTCCATTTGGCTCAGGAATCCAGTGCGTTGGCAGAGGCGTGGGCTATCCTATGGGCTCTAAAATTAGCTTGGGAGTGGGGCTACAGACAGATTGAGGTTGAGAGCGATAGTTCTGAAGTTGTGGGTTTTGTCAACTCTACATTCTCGGAGGACCACCTGGATTATGGTATTTTGATAGAAATTCAACAACTCCTTGGTCGGGATTGGTCAGCTAAGGTGTTGGTATGCGATGGAGAGGCTAATTCTGTTGCAGATCAAGTAGCGGCTGAAGCTCGAGATTGCCCTGTTGATTTTCACGTCTTTTCAGTACCTTCGCTACATGTCAGCGTTTGATTCGCAGGGACTGGCGTCGGTACTGTAGTGGTAGTGCTAGTGTTTAGTTAATTATTGTAGTCTCGATGTTCTATCAAAAAAAAGAAGCATCAAAATTATCAAAAACACACTCCCTCTATTTCTTTTAAATTTTCGAAAAACAGAACCTAAGAGGGAAAATTTGGGTTTTCAACTTTTGCTCATGAATGCTTATGTATTCTTGCTTCCAAACCCCTTTTCCATGCATTAAGCAACTCAAGTACACCTCTCCTTATGGCCAAACGAAATTTGGGCAGTACCTTCCCATAATATTAAGCTTCCCATAATTTTTACAACAACCAACAACAACCATCAAGCTACTCTTTACTATTCAAGAAAGATCTTGCAACCTTTTAATGTTTCTAAAACCTTTCATTTTCTCTTTTCACCTTTTGAAACCCTAGCCTCTCATCTTCAAAAAGAGAGACTCATTCAAGAAATCAAACCATTAGAAAGGTGAAAGAGGTTGCAAGACTCAAGAAGAGATGTTGTTTTGGGTGGTTGTGAGCTTACCTAGCTTGAGAGCTCTCTTCTTCCTCCTTGAAGCTTGAAAATGGCGTGACTTTTGGGAGCTTGGGAGGAGAGCATTTTCGGACCATGAGAGAGGGAGAGAGTGGACAGTTTTTGGGAGCAAATGGAGTGGATTAACAACTTAAAATGTCTCTTGGAATAATGAAGGGATGAGATTAAAACTTAGTGATTTCTTGGATGCTTGAGATTGTGGCACTTGTCAAGCTCTTGTGGTGAGTGAAAAAGTTGTCATCATTACTCTCTAGCTTGGCCTCCAAGACTTGGTTAGGCTAACAAATCCCATTAATATCCACTTACTTGATCCGGTTACACGCATTTCCGTAAAATAACCTTTATCGGGTAACTTCCTTTTTAACTTTTCCGAAGACTTTCTCTTTCATGTGGTGCCATTCCCTAAGCTTTCCTCATAATTCGTCAGGATTCCTCGATTCCCGTGAAACACCGTAAAACGTGCTTCCGGCGGCTAATATGACTTAAGGGCATGGAAAATTTCTAGAATTTTCCCTGATACTCCTGCCCTTTTCCTTCCTCAAAATTCTTCCCGGATATTCCATAATTAATTTTCTAAGAAAATCCTTTTTCGGGGTTTTCGGGAACTGTTGTTCTCCGTATAAAGAAATTACCCACACTGGATACTGGATAATAATTTTATTAAATACTTTAGGACCCAACTAAACTTTTCTCAGTTCGGGTCTCCAGCGTTTGAAGACTCCTGCTACCTCAAATAATTATTTCTCAGTCTTTCAGTCCTCTTAAAATCCCTTAATTACAAAAATGCCATTGCATTGTATACTTTGTCCCTAATTACAAAAAGGCCACTACTTTTCTTACTTCTCTCATTATTACCAAAATGCCATCACTTTTTCTACTCTTTCTTAATTCCAACTTTACCCATAGTCAACTTTGACTTTTGGGTCAACTTTGACTTTTTGGTTGACTTTTGACCAAATTACCAAAATGTCCTTATTATTTGATGACATTTTGTGCACTGGGCCTTTTTAATCAAAATGACAGTTTTACCCTTGTCATTTATGCCAAATAACCATTTTGCCCTTTGGTCATTTTTACTTAGAATTCTCAAGGCTAGAGACTTAGTCGATCATCCTCTTTCTTATTTAGGCATTTTTTTTCTATTTTTCTTATTTATGGGTCTTAAATCATTTCATAATTTATCGGTTTGGCCTTTATTTCCATTCACAAAATTTGGGATATACACGCTTAACTGTAGGTTCTTCTAAAATTTAATACGTTAAGCTTAGGCTGCCTCTAATCTTCTGGTTCCTTAACTTCCTCTTTTTATGTGTTTCCTATCTCTGGGCCTTAACTTAACCCACAACTGTCAGTTTGGCTTTTATTTCATATTATAGAAATATACGAATATCACATTTCTCCCCCTTTAAAATAAATTTCATCCTCGAAATTTGCAAACCTCATACCACCAAATTTGGGTATCTGGATCTTATGTCCTCTTCAGTTTCCCATGTAGCCTTCATCCGGATTGTACCTGTTTAATTGGGAAACGTGAAAGAAATCATGGACAAAACTCATATTCGGGGGTAAAGTCAAATGGTAGACAACGGGTCCAATTCATTATAGTATTTGGAATAATCCAATATACTTTAAGCTCTATCTATCATAATGGAGATCTACATCTCCTGCCATACTAGGCTTCACAAAGCACTATCTGAATACTAGAATGGTGGCTATTATTTTATGCACATTCAGCTAATGATAGATATACATTCTAGTTCCCTTTTAATTCCAGCCCCCACGCTCTCAACATTCTTTCGAGCGGCTGGATTGTTCTTTTTAGGTTGGCCATTTGTTTGGGGTTATAAGCAGTATCAAACTCGATCTCATCCCGAGTTAATTACCCCTTGAAGTCTAACTATCTCCTTATATATACTTCCACTAATTTCTTCAATAACCAATTCATATATGCTGCCAGAATTGTACCGACTCTATCATTCAATCTACAATCACCCAAATCACATTCGGGTTCATCGTTTTTGGCAATCTTACGCTAAACCCATTATAACACTATCCCACGTCCATTCTGTGCTACTTTTAATGTGGCTGATTGGGTGTACATATGAGAAAAGAAAGATTTCCAGCTCAAAGAAAATCAAAATTGGCTCCCAGAGGAGATGGTCCATTTCAAGTGCTTGAAAGAATAAATGATAATGCTTATAAGATTGATTTGCCTGGTGAGTATAATGTTAGTGCTACTTTTAATGTGGCTGATTTATCTCCATTTGATGTAGGTGATGATTCGAGGATGAATCCTTTTGAGGAGAGAGGGAA
>JANTPZ010150363.1:15600-32449 GCA_025593235.1 Vachellia pachyceras
AGAGGAGATGGTCCATTTCAAGTGCTTGAAAGAATAAATGATAATGCTTATAAGATTGATTTGCCTGGTGAGTATAATGTTAGTGCTACTTTTAATGTGGCTGATTTATCTCCATTTGATGTAGGTGATGATTCGAGGACGAATCCTTTTGAGGAGAGAGGGAATGATGCGGATCAACAAGCTGACTCTTTGAACTCAAGTGATCCATTGCAAATTCCAAGTGGTCCAATAACAAGGGCAAGATCCAAAAAGATTAAAGAAGCATTAAATGGGCTAGTGCATGAGACATGGACAAAGCAATGGCAATTGGATCAGATCGGGATGGAAAAGTTAAAAACGTCACTAATCTCATTTTGAATATCCTTTTGAAATTCAAACTTCAGGATTAATAAAGATTAATCTTGAATATCTTTTCTGAAATTCGAATTTCAAGATTACTAGAGATTAATCTTGGATATCTTTTCAGATATGTATTCGAATTTTAAAGATTAATCGTGGATTCTAAAAGCTCTCTATGAGTTCTACAAATAATAAGACTCTTGAGTAAGAAAGGTATTTTCCATTCCAATCTGATTGTGAGCCACAGAAACCCTAGAGAGAGTGAGACGTAAGAGGCACTAGCAAGCTGCGATTGTTGGAAATTGTTCATGTGGATATCGGTAGAGGGAGGCGATCAAAGAAACGTCGGCTCCTCGTGATCGGAATAAAAAACGCAAAAGGTCGTGGAACCTGAAGAGATCCAAATGCAAGAAACACTTCGGATTCAAAACACAAAAGGTACGGCTCTATCTCCTTAGTCTAAAATGCCTTTGACATATCCGTATTCGGGATTAGAAAATTTTAAAATTCGGCTGCATGTATGTTCTAATCCCAACACATGTGAGAACCACATGACTTCTAATACCCATGTAGAGGAAGTAGAAAAATGAATATCTATAACATAAATACCTGAAGAGATAGACCCGCTATCCTTCTTTTTCTTTTTTTTAGATCTTCCAGGTAGAGTTTGCAATTCCTTTTCCAATGACCAGGTTCATTATAGAAATAGCAGACTCCGTCCTTTGGTGGCTTAGCCTTATTAGGTGTGGACTTTGTTTTAGGTTCGTTTGGCCTTCTGGTCCTACCGGCAAAGCCTTTGCCCCTTCCATAGCACTTACCTTTCTTTTTCGTACGCTTTCCTTTATGAACCATCAAAACAATGCTAGGCCTTTTCCTAATGCTCTGTTCAGCTATTTTGAGCATCCCATTCAGTTCAGAAATGGATTTCTCCATGTTGTAATTCATGACAAACTAATCATAACTGTTAGGGAGTGAGTTTATAATCAAATCTGTTGCTAACTCCTGACTTATGGGAAATCTAAGCCTCTCAAGTGATCAATGTAAGCTTTCATTTTTAACACATGAGATCTAACTGATGTACCCTCAGCCATCTTGCAGGAATGCAAGGCCTTAGTGGTCTTTTACCTCTCTTGCATTGCCTACTGCTGGAACATTTCCTTCAAATGTACAATCATCTCATAAGCCTCGATATGTTCCAGATCTCTTTGGATCTCTAGAACCATGGTGGCAAGCATGAGGCATCCCACATCCATAGAGTCATCCTTATGCTTCGAGTAAGCATCTCTCCGAGCTCTGGGATCATTGGCTACATGCTCATCAGGAATGGGTAGATAGAGGACATAAGCCTTTCTTTCATGCTTGAGAACAATTCTCAAGTTCCTGAACCAGTCAAGAAAGTTCGTCCCATTGAGTTTGTCCTTCTTAAGGACCGATCGCAGTGATAGTGTGGAAGTATTACTAGTTGACATGATTCTACAATTTCAAAATACGCAAAGCATATAAGTAATCTCCCACTGAATTAATAACCCTCAATATAATTAGTGGGCTAAGACCCATATTTCACTAAAAACTAACTTCGCTTTGGCAAGACACTAAATTCAAGTTATTTAAGTAGGTAGTTTAAAGCCATTTTGACAATCTCAATTAAGTCAAAACAATAATGAATTGTGTGAGTAGCACCATTACTCACAATTGTCTTTCCAAGATAACTCAAATAAATCCACTTTGGTGGAACCTACATTTGAGTGATCGAGGTTTTAACAATTATTCATTAATTGACGGTATTATGACTTTGATTCATTTGTAGGGTTTAACGAGTTGATCTTATGAATGTAATATGGGTTGTTATTGTATCTCATATAATAGTGCATTCAGTGATTGTAAACTATCATGCAATGATATAATCAAAAGCATATAATAAACGTGAGACAACAAGGCTTGCCTAACCTAAATCCTCCCAAGCCAATGAGAGGAATTCTAGAGAAAGATAAAAGATTGCATTAGGAGAAACCTCGTTTGAACATACAAGGGGAGTGATATGAGAAAAGAATGTACATTAAGAATCTTTAGATGAAGGTACAGCACGCCGGCCGTATTTAAATTTTACAACATTTTGTAAAACAAGTCACAAGCGGCCTCTAGTAAGACATTATAACTACCCAAATCATATGGGGATTGTTAACACGATGCAACCTTTCATGCAATCACATCAAGTCCCTTTTGTCACACGATATCTCGGTCAAGGATGAAGCATGGATGATGTCATCCTCCTATTCCGGACCATTACTTTCTTGATCCCTAAGTAGTCTGATCAAGGAAATAAAAACCCCTTTTCATTACGGTATGGCCATACATTTCTCGGACTCACTCATCGAGGGGCCCAGAATATCTCCCAAATAGTGAGGGACAAATCACATCTTAATCACTCACATTCCTCTGCATGAAAGACCCCTAAACCCGATTATAGCCTTTATCATCACTCGGTCAAAGGGCATTGTGACGTAATCACATATGAGATAAGCTAATGACTTAATCCATGCCACTTTCTCGTAACGGGTCAGTCCAGCACCTTATACACTTACAAGTAGGTATGACTTTGACTCGTATCTCCATACCTGATTAAAGTCATACTGGTCTTACCTTATCTATGCTCCCGTATGCAACCAACCAGGGATATTTAAAACAATATTCATAAGTTGTCTATGGATGCAATTATCATAATAAACATGCAAAACATATGATACTTAAATAGAGAAAATAAATTATGTGTGAAGTACAATGATTGGCCCCTGGGGCATAATTTCCAATAGTGTTAAGACCAGTTTTTCAAATACTCTCATATGTACTCCAGCACTCGCAAAAGCATTGAATTTTTATTTGAAATATACATTGCAATACTCGAGAATTGGATCACAGTACTTGAGCACTACTTTATCTGGCAACTATGCATCTAATAGCTTCGCTTACGCTCTGCAGAAACTTTCCTTATTTATGCTAAACTCATTTGAATCTCAAATGTTCTTGTAAATGCTCCATGCTTGGACTTATTAACAAGGAATAGGCATCTCAGAATATATTTCTGGCGTGGGCTCAACGGACAAATTTATAGACAATGTCTCTCTTCGTGTCAGAACCATTCAACGCAGAACATTAATTGTATCCTCACCAATGAAACAGATTTAACGGATACGATGCTTCTCTTCAACAGATATATTTTGTCAACATGTATAGATAGGAGGAAACAACCAACAGAGAAAGAGAGACGAAGTATATGGAGTCACCAAACAAAAAACAGAGTGTGGATTTGTGGAAATCCCACAACATTAGGACTCTGATATTATACTTCTCCGAGAGCTTCAATGTTTATCTATCCACTCTTTGAGAGAGTATATTAATTCATCCAAACTCATTGTATTTCTGTGAGAAACTCAATATTGGGATCTTGAGATTGCTGGGCTGAGTTTGATTGATAAAACAGAGCGTGTTAGTCTTTGTTATAGTGCAGTTCGTGAGGGGGAGTGTGATTCCCATTGTAAAGGCTTGAGAAGCCTATTGTTGTTGTTAGTGGATTGGAAAATCTCAGAGGAGCTCTGAGGACTGGACGTAGGTCAGGAGGACCAAACTAGAATAAATCATCGTGTTCATCTTTTCTACTATGCTCTTTCTCTTGATGACATTGTTTTTATTTACTCTTTGATTTAATAAAAATTTTTGTAACCACCCAATTTACCCCCTCTTGGGTGACATTTGGTATCAGAGCAGGTCTCTTGTTTAAAGGACTTAACCATCTCAAGAGTGATCTATGGCTGAAATTGGGTTGTATGTGTTTTCAGATTACTTTGAATATATTATTCTACAATTTTGAAAGATATTGATTTTTATGTTTTTGAAAGCTAGAACGATAAATTTTATAAAAGGATTTGATTATGATATGTGGAATGGTTTTAAAAATGTTTTTCATCCCAAACAGAGAAAGGATTAGACGGAAGAAGAAAAGAAATCGATTTCTTTGAACACTTGAGCAATGAAACTTCAGTATCATGATTTTCATCGAAGTTCAAATTTTATTTTAGACATTTGGGATACACTTGGTTGTATTTATATTTCTAACAAATGTCTAGATGTTGGAAGTGTTGACCATTCATCCGAGTTTATAAGCTATATCAATTGTTGATGAACAAATTGGAAGCTGTAAGAGTAGAATGACTAATCACAAAACGCTTCCATAAGTTGGTCAACACAGAACAAGAAGTGAGTGGATTCCAGAGAAGTGATCCTTGTGGTTGAAGATGATGAATCATTCTCACAAGCTCAAAATGCACTTATGGTAAAAAGTTCCAATTCCTTTTAATTATGTATTGAAAATGATTTTCAAAAATTGTATAAATCTGCCTTCCAACTAAATTTTGATGAAAACGACTTTTAATCATGCTCTGGAAATTGTTGTTGGATATAAGAACTTACACAAATTGATTTCATCCCTATACGAACATGATTCTTAAAAAAGTTGCTTTGTTTAAACATCAGAGCATTGAGATTTCTATATAATGTTGTGACCGAAAATGATTTTGAGAAAAACGGATTTTGCTGTAGTGCCAAAGGTATATGTGATACTCTTGATTCTCTCTATACCTCTAACAATTTGTTCAAGTGAAAATTCTTGATGGTTCATCAAAGTCTATAAGTTGCATATTCTCTAATGATGAACAATTGGAAGTTGAGAATGATGAAGAATTTACAAAACACTTCCATAATACAAAAGAGAATATGTGAGAAAGAAGATTCCTAGGAAGAGCTATATGTTGACAAATTGATGAATCATGCTCTGGAGCTCCAAATTCACTTTTGGTAGATATTTTTAATTCTTTTGATGCATATAGAAAAACAAATTTTATAAGCCTACATAGAATCATTTTTAACCTATTTGTTAATTCAATTTCAAAAAGCAAAAGTGTTTTTGTCTTGCTGAAAAAAACTTTAAGAAAATGTTCATGTGTGCATCCTCTTACAAATGCGACACTTATAAATCTGTTCATTACAAGATTCGTTCTTTCATTTGTAACTATTGTGGTAAATCCCATCATATTTCTCAGCCGTGCCATATTGAAAATTTCTATTGTGAGAAATAAATAATTTTGGGTTCTTAAGGATAAGTAAGGTCCAATGCTAACATTCAAGGACCCATTTATATGTGGGTACCAAAATGTCTATCTAGTGCTCATTTGTGCAGATTGATTCTATACGATATGGACATAAAGGTACCGAGAAGATAAAGAATTAAAGAGCATCTCATGCATGAAAAAGGAGAATCACAGAACCTACATCAAAAAGAGAATGCTTGGATCATCCATTGCCTAATCATAAGAAGCAACGAAGGCAGTGAATGTTTACATGTTCAGCTTCAATAATGGACTGCCATAGAAATGCAGTGGGTGATAACAGCCAATCCTCTAAGTACCTGAGAGGAAACTGGACAAGTGAAGAATGAATTCTGATGTTATAACTGTTGATGCCATATTTTGATGATAACAAAATGATTTTAGGAATTATGAAGCTTAGGTTGATGTTGATTAAGTGTTTTTAATGAAGCACTCGAATTTGTGTCTCAGTAATCGAGTTTGTGTGAAAGTATTGGGAATACTCGAGCATTATGTCCTAAAACTCGAGTATTGTGGCTTTTTAATGTGTTAAAAATCAATACTTTTAGACAACACTCAAGTTATTGTTGAAAGTGATGAAAATACTCGAGTTATGAAGTCAGGCACTCGAGTATCATGAACTAAAATGATTCTGTGTTTCAATACTTTCAGTGAAAACTCGAGTATAATCTTGAGGTATTGACAACACTCAAGTGATGTTTTTGAAACACTCGAGTATTGGATTTTAAAATGATTTATAACTGAATACTTTCAAGTGAAACTCGAGTATTGATGTTGAAGTGTTAGCAACACTCGAGTATTGTGTTGTAATACTCGAGTATTGAGTCTTAATTTCAAAATACTGCACAGCACTTGAAGCAGAACACTCGAGTTAAAAATGGAAGTATTGTCAATACTCGAGTTTGATTCTTCAACACTCGAGTATCGAGCTCTTTTCAAAACATGGCGCAATACTTGAAGCAAAACACTCGAGTTTATATTGAAAGTGTTGTCAACACTCGAGTATTGATTCCTGAATACTCGAGTATCGGGCTGAATTTTTCAAAACAAACACAACACTTCCATGAGGGAACTCGAGTATTAGAAAATAAATGACAACACTCGAGTACTATATTATTAACACTCGAGTATTGGGATATTTCAAAAGATTTTACTTCAAGTTTCTTGCTGAAAACTCGAGTAGCAGGTGAAAGTGTTTTCAATACTCGAGTACACAAGTCATAACACTAGAGTATTTGTGCTTGATTTCAAAACTTTTTCAATACTCCAAACAAACACTCGAATTATTTAGAAAGTGTTTTACAAACTCGAGTATTGAATCTAAAACTCGAGTATTGGCTCATAAAATTCAAATTTTCACTTGCTTACTTTGATCAACACTCGAGTATACCATTCATAACTCGAGTATCTTTTTCTCTCACAATATATCAGTATGACAGCTAAGCCTACCATTCTCCGAAACTTTCCTCTTTTGTGTCTAAGCTTTTTAAATATTACCTGCCCTAATAAATGCGTTGTAGATCTTTCATTAAACTGGTAAAGTAGTCCGAGGAATGATGACGAGCATTAATAACCTCCGGCGCGGCAGTTGAACCACAACATTTATGAAGCATTAATGACGGTCACAACCCCACGATACGACACAAGCTTCTCTCCAACGGATATTCAAATTCTGAGTAACGGACATTTGCTGAAGTCTCATCTATAAAATGAGGAAGCTTTAAAGACAGAAGAAAAATACAGACAAAAAAATATTAAATACGCCATTACTCTTCGCAACTACCTTCTGTTATTACATTCATTATTCCTGTGAGCTTCAGTAATTTATTATTCACTCTTCCAAGAGAGTTAATACTATTCAACTTCATTATAAATCTGTGAGATATTCAAAAAAAATATTAAAAATACGCCATTACTCTTCGCAACTACCTTCTGTTATTACATTCATTATTCCTGTGAGCTTCAGTAATTTATTATTCACTCTTCCAAGAGAGTTAATACTATTCAACTTCATTATAAATCTGTGAGATATTCAAGGTTGGGACCTCGAATTAGTTGGGCTGAGATTGTAACAGAAAACAGAGTGCGTGAGACTCTGCTTTATTGTAAATTGTAAGGGGGAGATTGTAAAGGCATTTTTGGCCTTGCTTGTTGCTGGTTAGTGGATTAAAAAGCTCAGAGGTGCTATGAGGATTGGACGTAGGTCAGAAGGACAGAACCAGTATAATCTCCAGTGTTCATCTTCTCTGCTTTGCTTGGTGATATAATTTTATTTCTGTGATCTTTGCTTTAAATTTTAAATTGACCAATTTACCCCCTTTTGGTCAAATCCTACACTAACAATAACTACAAAAAGAAGGCATCTACATTGATCTAACTTAACTAAGCAAGTGAGATAAGAGGAAATACGGTGATATGTAATCCTTATCTTGTGATGTCTTTATTTGAAAATCTTATTTTGGTGATAGATTCTTAATCCTTATAGCTACTATAGCAGTCATCCTCTTGTTCTCAAATTGATTTTTCATTGCTACTCAAAAGAAAAATTGTGCACAGTTTTCCAATGATCTTATGATTAAAGTGCACAACTTAGAAATTATTTTATGGTTTGTGATTTATCAAAATTATCTTTTCTTGATGCATACACATATTTTATGGTTTCCAATTTCCATTACTTGCATTTAATCGGTTTTTAAAAATTGGAAGTTAATTTTTTAAAAAACCTAGAAATGCTTCAAACTCCATGGAGTCTTTCATGCATGGTAATTTTTTATGTGCTATTATCTACTTGAACTCTTGTGTTAGATCTTATATGTACCAAGTAATCTATGAGTTGAAGTCAATCTCTATCTTTGAAGAGAATTCATTGCGTGAAAAGCTTCATATTTGATATCCTTATCCAAGACTTGTTCCAGGGATTTCAATATTCATTAGTTCATCATTTTATCGTTATGCAACATGATGAATTGAAATGGAAATGCTTTTCTATGCATGAAGTCATGATTCATTGCCCTCAATTCTTTGAAATGAAAATGATAGAGCATGTTAGTTTATTGTGATTCATACAAATTAACCGTGAATGGGTCTAAGTAAAATTGGATACTAGAGGAAGAAAAAGGTTTATATGATATTGTAGAATAAGAAAAAGCTTTTCAAGGCTATGACTACATGAAAATAAGCATGTGCCTTATTGAGGCTGAATCCTAAAGCTTGACTTTTGGTGCTGAATGTGCAAATGAGGGAAATCAACATTGATCAACCAAAATCAAGTTAGACATGACAAGGAAGAGCATATATGGTATCATATAATCTTTACCCGAGTTTGTATTTCAAATTATTTATTCATTTGGGTAATGAATATATGATTCTTGTTGCATTCTAATTGCAATCCGTTCCTTATGTTTTTCACATTGGTAATTGGATTGAATGTGAAAATTGTGCGTAATCTTTTTACTAGCTTGAATTTTCAAATGCACAATTCAAATTCATGTTTTGACATTGCATACACATTTTAAAAAGATGTTTATATTTTGATTACATTAAATATCATTTTTAAACATGGAAGTCAACATATCTTGTGCCAGAAATGCTTCAAATCCTTCTACTGAGTTTTCCCCCAGTCACTCTCAATACGCTTTCAAGGAAAGAGTTGAATGCATTTGAGCCTTATGCCTAGTGTATAAATATTAAGTTGGCTAGGTTATTATCAATGCCAAAAGTGTTCATTGATGATGCACTAATGCATTAATCATTATAGAAGAATAACTAATTATTTGTGTAAACTCAAGTCATTTGGACAATGAGTCTATGCCATAGAACAAACATTGAAGAAATTAGCCAAAGGAATGAATCAATGTCTGAGAATTCGAATAGCCTAGTAAAAAGAGATGTGGCCTAAGAAGGTTGAACTAAGAGGCACGAAAGGAAAATATAAGTTCTAGAAAAGTGCTAGAGCAACAAAAAGGAATAAGCAAGATCTCAGAAGACGGTGCTGGTTCTATGATTAGTCTTGGGAAATTATCAGTCTAGTTATCACCGAGGATAGATAACTTATTCTTAACCCATGTTCCATGGTCTAAAGGTTTCTAAAGAGCAAGAATGACCCCCTTAATAATGTTATGAGGTGAGGGTCAGGGAAGACTACAGAATGGCGCTGATGCTCATAGGGTTATAATGGACCTTAGTAAAGGAGCCTATGAAGAGGCTAGAAGTCAGAAGCATGATTCTGCTCTTAGAACACAAGAATCAGATGACCAGGAATGGGCTCAATATAAGAAAATGTCCTCACAATGAATAGCTAATACAAAGAGAGTACCCTTGACTATTTCCTTAGATAGGCCATCTGTCAATTAAAGTAAGCTTATTCTAATCCCTAAAAAGGGAAAGTAAAGAAAGGTAAGTATAGGGTAGAGCTATAAGTCATGAATAAGTTATAATCAGGCCAGCTAAAGAGCAAGATGAGTCGAAGAAGTAAAGAATGTTAGAAAGTTTCAAAGAATGAAGCTTAAAGCCTCCAATAGAAACATGAGTAGATAATCATGAGGCTAGTTAAATGATGAGAGATCTAAATAGTAAAGTAAAAGTTTCTCTGAACTATGAAAGCACCGAAGAGCCAAAGCCTATTTGTATAAAGAATGTTATATCTCTCCAAAGCCTATTGTGAGGCTTTGGGCATGAAGAAAAGAAAGAGAATAAGAAAATCCCTTTTGATTAAATGAACTCACCTAGTAATGAAAGGAAAAAGGCTAAAGAGTGAGTTAAGGGCAAAGATGCAGAAAGTGCCAGATAGTCAAAGTTAGCAAATAGTAAGGCTAACTAAAGGAGATGACCAATTAAAGGTGAGGCAGCAAGGAAGATTTGCCTCAGAAATTTTATATTTGAAAATGAATGGTTAATAATTAAAGGTCAAGAAACTCTAGCAAAGGAAGAGATTGGCATGATTCTAAACAACAATTGAATGGTTAAGAAGATAAAGCTAATAGAGATGTGACTAAAGAGTAAGTCAGCCATGCCATTAAGAAGATAACCCTAAACCATTAAAGTTAAGGGTGAATATCATATATTTTTGAAAGATATCTCCAATAATAAAGATCAGGTCAATCTTCAAGTTTAAGAAGCCCAGCTAAAGAGATGTGCTGAGAACATAAAAGTTAAAGACAATAGCTATCGTTTGGCCTTACCCCCAAGGACGAGTCAAATGTGACAGGAATTTCCTGTTTCCCAATTAAAAAGTGATCTAGCAAGAGCTAGTATATCGGAGAAAGTTATGTGGGGAAACGGAATAGAAGATAAGCCAAGAGATTAAAGACATTTAACTCGAAGGTGTAAATTTCAAGGACGACATTTTATTCTTAAGGGGGAAGGAAATGTAATATCCCAAATTTCATAAATGGAAATAAAGTCCAAACCAATAAATTACGAAATGATTTAAGGCCCACAGATAACAGAGAGATGATTATCGACAAGTCCCTAGTCTTGAGAATACTAAGTAAAAATGACCAAAGGGCAAAATGGTCATTTGGCACAAATGACAAGGGTAAAATGGTCATTTTGATTAAAAAGACCCAGGGCACAAAATGTCATCAAATAGTAAGGATATTTTAGCAAGTTGGTCAAAAGTCAAAGGTGACCGAAAAGTCAAAGTTGACCAAAAAGTCCAAAACCGACCAAAATGTCAAAGTTGACCAAAAAGTTAAAGTTGACTAAGGGTAAAGTTGGAATTAAGAAAGAGTAAGAAAAAGTAATGGCATTTTGGTAATTATGGGAAAAGTGGAAAAGTAATGGCATTTTGGTAATTATGGGGAAAGTAAGAGAGAGAAGGAAAAGACAGTGGCATTTCCTTAATTAAGGAATTTTTGAGGTCTGAACGACCAAGAAATAATTTTTGAGGTAGCAGGAGTCCTCAAACGTCGGAGACCCGAATTGAGAAAAATTTAAATGGGTCCTAAAGTATTTAATAAAATTATTATCCAGTATCCGGTAAAGGTAGTTCCTTAGTTCGGAGGACAAAGTACCCGAAAACTCCTGGAAAAGGATTTTCTTAGAAAATTAATTACGGAAAATTTGGGAAGAATTTTGAGGAACGAAAAAGGGCTGGAGTATCATGGAAAATTCTAGAAATTTTCCCTGCCCTAAAGTCAAATTGGCCGCTGGAAGCACGTTTTACTGTGTTTCATCGGAACCGAGGAATCCTGACGAATTATGAGGAAAACCTTGGGTCATTTTGGGAATATGAAATGACGCCACCTAAGCAAGGAAGCCTAAGGAATGGCGCCACATGAGAGAGAAAATCTCCAGAAAAGTAAAAAGTTATCCGGATAAAGTTACTTTACCGAAGTACGTGTAATCGGATCAAGTAACTGGATAGTAATAGAGCTAGTTAGCCCAACCAAGTCTTGTAGGAGAAGCTAGAGATTACATTTTACCAAGCAATAAGAGCTTGACAAGTGGCACAATTACAACCATGGAAACCAAAACTGGGTCCCCAAGATTAATTCTCAACCACTCATTTTCCCAAGAGGCTTTTTACATAAGCTATTCCTCCCTCTCTCCTCTCCATTAGGCCGGGCACTTCTCTCCCTCTCCAAGGTCTGAAAATTTTGCTATTGGGATTTGCATAAATCTCATTATTCCCCAACTAACCATGTAGGTGGAAGCTCAAGCAAGGGTAAGGAAAACATTATTGATGAATGAAGATGATGTTCTTGCTTGAGTGGATTTTTTGTGTAAATGTTATGATTTAGTAAGCTCTACCTACAAGTTGTCATAGTTTTGTAATCCTAAACCTCTACTTGAAGTAGTATGTGAATATGTGATGATACATGCATGAATATGGTGCTAGAAAAGCTAAAGAATGATAAGGACTTAATCATGCAAGATAAGGGGTTGGTTTATAAACCAAAAGAGGTTTTGGTGATTTTTAAGAAAAAGTTAGTTTTCAAAGCAAATGGGTTCCAAAGGCCCTGAAAACTGATCTGTTTCAAATGACGATGAAAATTAACAAACGAGCTCCGATTGAGCTGAAACTTTCCAGTTAAATACTAAACATCCTAAGCTTTAAAATGATATAAATTTTGCAAAATTTGGATGTTCACTTTAAGAGATATGATTTTCCAAATTTGAGGGAAAAATCTGGAAAAACTGGAAGTGACCATTTGAACGACAATTTTTATAGAATAAACTAATTCAAATGTGCAAGGATTGGAACCAGTGAGTAATTTTCCCCTATAGATCACTTAATAAGGTTAATTTAGAAATTAGAACCACTCCATTTCGATTTTTATAGAATTAATTATGAATTTTCAAAGTTGGGCCAGAAATCTGGAAAATGGACTAGTAAAGAGTAATAGCGTTTTGAAATTTTCAGGTTCACTATTTTTGTCAATTTTTGATATCTAAGGCCCTAGAGTGGTTCAAAAGTGATCTAATACGAGCATATAGGGGAAAATAGGAGGTGTCACACTTCACATTCACTTGTGCTTTATTAACCCAAAGCTCATCTCTCATATTAGTTTTGATGATGTATTTTCCTTTCATGTTCATTATTTGAACACCTTTTGTTGAAAGGAATATCTCATACTTGTTTGTGCTAACCAATCTCCTTGCAAGAATGAGTTTGATATTATCGTAGGAGAATTGGAAGCTATTCATCGGACTCCTATTGTTGATGCTTGCTCCCAAGATATATTGGGAACTTCATTCAAAGCAACATCATCTATGCCAACATGGAAGAAAGATGGAAAATCTTGAAAATGACATGAATATACATCTGACCTGCATAGATAGCATATGAATGGTGGATGATGTGGTTACAATGCATCTTGATTTACTATTATATTTGTGTATTCTTTTAATTGGACGATGATGTGGTTAAATAATTTTTTTTTGAATGTTAAAATGTTTCAAATAGATGTTTTATCATTATACATTGATTAACCTTTCATCTAAGCTTCATTTGGATGTTCAAAACTGTTCCTTGAAGTTAATACTCGAGCACAAACTCAAACACTCGAGTATAATGAATTTTTGGAGTTTCCTGAAGTAATACTTGAAGCAATGCTCAAGCATAAACTCAAGTATGGAGATTTTGGGGTCAACACTCGAGCATTGTACCATAATACTCGAGCATAAACCTCAATTATTGAGTTTTTGGAGTCAACACTCGAGTATTGGGCTATAATACTCGAGAATTAACCTTTGGGGAGCCAATACTTGAGCGCTGGACCATAATACTCGAGTATTGACCTCTTGGGAGCTAATGCTCGAGCATTGGATCTCTAATACTCGAGCATCGGGCTTCTCTGTTATTTGGCAGCTCGACATATATTTGGTATTTTGATCTTATCTCCCAAAATACAAGTCCGATTTATGTGAAACCAATTTCATATGAAACTAGACTCAAAATAAGTTTTATAGACACCAAGAATAGCATCAAATGATTTCAAATGTAGGAGATTTAAATTTCTAAACTAGGTGTCAAATTTGAACGCTTTATTTATAACCTTTTCTTATTATATATATAATAACTTTCTTTATATTATAGGGTTAGGACTTATTCTTATTTTATGTGAAAGTAGACTTGCAGGGCTTGCCATTGATATATTATATTCAAAGTTTGGAGTTGAATTAAGAGAGTTATGGCCGTTGAAAGTGGAACTATAAGTTGAGATCTAGACCATGACCTCAATGGTTGAGAACTGAGACTCAATGCTTGAGCATCAAGCTCCAGAAACCATGTTTTCAACATAATACTTGCAAGTATGCTCGAGTAGTAGTTAAAGCATTGCCAATGCTCAAGCACTAGCACCTAGTGCTCGAGTATCGAGTTCAAAAGTCAGTTTTCTAGGCAATGCTTTCACTTAGTGCTCCAGCATACGGTTCAAGAACAGCCAACACTCGAGCATTGACACCCAATGCTCGAGCATCGTGCTGTAGGACTCAATGCTTTCACCGAATACTTAAGCATAATAGGAAGTATTGTCAATGCTTGAGCACTAGCACCTAACGCTCGAGCATCAGGCTCCAAACTCAGTTTATTTCTTATGCTGTCAGGAAATGCTCCAGCAAAAGCTGAAAGCATAACCAATGCTCGAGCACTAGAACAGAGTGCTCAAGTATTGAAGGTTTTTACATAGTGATGTGAGTGAATATTGCCAGCATTAATTGCAAGCATTGCCAATGCTTGAGTACTGGCATTTAATGCTCGAGCGTTGACATAAGTTTACTGTTCACTTATGCTTTTAGAAAATGCTCCAGTCGTAGGTGGTAGCACTCCCAATACTTGAGCACTAGGGTTCAATACTCAAGTATTAAAAATTTTGAACAGTTTATTTCTTCAATACAAATTAAATGCTTGAGCAACATCAAAAGCAATATCAGTACTCAATTCTCCCAAGCTTCCATCTCTCAAGTTCTCTCTAAGTCTTTCCTTAGTTCTTACGAGCTAAGTCTTAGACTTGTAGGCTTACTAGCAAAGTTCTGAGCGAGTGTTTGAGCAATCTTTGCTAGGCCGCACGGAGCTTTTATCAAGTAAACTCTAAGCCCGTGACATTGAGCACTAGCACCTAACGCTCGAGCATCAGGCTCCAAACTCAGTTTATTTCTTATGCTGTCAGGAAATGCTCCAGCAAAAGCTGAAAGCATAACCAATGCTCGAGCACTAGAACAGAGTGCTCAAGTATTGAAGGTTTTTACATAGTGATGTGAGTGAATATTGCCAGCATTAATTGCAAGCATTGCCAATGCTTGAGTACTGGCATTTAATGCTCGAGCGTTGACATAAGTTTACTGTTCACTTATGCTTTTAGAAAATGCTCCAGTCGTAGGTGGTAGCACTCCCAATACTTGAGCACTAGGGTTCAATACTCAAGTATTAAAAATTTTGAACAGTTTATTTCTTCAATACAAATTAAATGCTTGAGCAACATCAAAAGCAATATCAGTACTCAAGCATTAAGATCTTTAAATATGTTATTTCTTCAATACTTTCACAAAATGCTCGAGCAATGTCAAAAGCATTAGCACTCAAGCACTACATTTCAAAGATCCAGCACTGAACTATTTTACTAGCAAAAATCTTTCCTGTGCTCGAGCACACTTAAAAGCATTTATATTATTAGAAGTATTGTGACTTAATGCTTGAGTATCAATACCAGTTTTTCAAACACTCTCATCTGTGCTCCAGCTATGACACTCCTTATTTTGCCTATAAGCCTCATAATAGATCACTAATGAACACTATTGGGCGTTAGACAACTCAAATTAACCAAAAGGGGTGAGATGTGTTGATGCCATATTTTGATGATAACAAAATAATTGACTTGTGATTTAAGGAATTATGAAGTTTAAATTAGTTTTGCTAAGTGTTCATGATCAAGCACTCGAGTTCTGTGACTGAGTAATCAATTTTTGAGTTCACAGAGATGATAAGATTCAACATTCTTGGTAAAACTCGAGTTTGCATGAAGGTATTGATAATATTCGAGCACTATGTTTTGAAACTCGAGTATTTGAGTTTTGAAAATATGTTAAAATTCAATACTTTTAGACAACACTTGAGTTGTTATTAAAATGTTAACAATACTCGAGTACTGATTCTGAACACTCGAGTATCGTGAGTTAATTTTGATTCCATGTTTCAAAACTATCAGTGGAAACTCAAGTATTAGGTGGAAGTATTGACAACACTCAAGTTGTGTTTTCTAAAACTCAAGTATTGGAACTCAAAATGCTTTTCAATTGAATACTTCCAAGTAAAACTCGAGTATTGAGGATGAAGAGCTGGCAACACTCGAGTATTGGTTTGTAATACTCGAGTATCGGGCTTTATTTTCAAAACACATCACATCACTTGAAGCACAAAACTCGAGTTACAAATGGAAGTGTTGTCAACACTCGAGTATTGGTTTGGAATACTTGAGTATCAAGCATTTCTTTCAAAACAAATACAATACTTGCATTAGAGAACTGAGTTATGGTGAAAGTGTTGATAACACTCGAGTACTGTGTTTGAATGCTCGAGTATTGAAGTTTTTCCAAAATGTTTACTTCAAATTTCTTTTGCACCGCAAAGTTTATGATAATCTCCAATCTAATCTATCTCAGAGTGTGCATTACAGTGGATTTATAACTGTTACATTCTGAAATTCAAAATAATAAAATGCAGCATAAAATCTAGGAAGATAAAATTCAAATTACAAAATAGTATCTACCCTAAAATCTAGATAGAAGAATATTCAACAGAATATCTTCTAACTGATTTTGAAATTCAAATTTAAAACTAATATCTATCCTAAAATCTAGCTAATTTGAAATTCAAATTACAAATTTTCGCATAAAATAAATAAATAAAA